>JARVGV010001740.1:21307597-21323841 GCA_031762435.1 Hypsolebias longignatus | reverse complement strand
TGTCAAGCATTACACCAAGTATCATCCCCCCCCCCCCCGCCCCCAGTATTTACTAGCAAACTCCTTCTGCTCCTCGTCAATGTACATTTTTCATTTGCTCTGCTTCTCTCAACTTCCAGTATCAGGAGGAACAGGAACGCCCTCTTCGTGTGCCGGGAACCCAGTGCTGTAAGTAACAAGTTGCTGAATGAGCACAATAGGGAATTATCTGTTGAGGTGTTGAGATACAATTAGATTGCATTAACTCAACATGTACATTATACATTTTAACACTCGTGAATTGTTGTGCCTTAAAGAGGAAACAGGCTTAGTTTGCTGAAATGTAAAGAATCAATAATGTTAGATATCCCATGAAGAATGCTTCCAGGATGCCTCTGTGTTCTGATTAATGGTCCAGTCTTCAGAGCTTGCTGAGACAACTGTCTGGGCAGCTGAAAAGACTGAATAGGGCGTTTCACACAGACTCTCTCTCCATTTTTTAAATCCGTCTGGGAATATTAAAGAACTGATGGCAGGAAGGCTTGTTTGAGTTTGAACACCTACACAATATGTATTGGTGACTGACACCTTTCTGTTTTACTCAGGTAACTGGAGTCTATGGGGAGACCAGCAAAGTAAGTACAAATGCATTACTCAGCTGTCTCATATTTGGAGAATTACACTTTCTGATGTTCTTTGTCTATGCAATTGTGTTATATTTAAATTAGATTTAAAATAAAACAATATGTTGAAGAGATACATTTAATTAGAATGTATTTACTTGTCTGTTTTTGAGTGAACTGCTGTAAGACAGATATCAGCCGTTTCCTACTCATAAATAGGAAACATTTAAAAATGAGATGAACATCCAAAATATTTTACCTTCGTACCCTTCGTACACCTTTAAAGTTAAACATCAGCTGCTGCTACTCCCAAAATGCAGCTTTTCTCATAACTGGAAGAAGAGGAAAAGTTTACTTTTTATTTTAGACCTTTAGGTGTCTGCAGATAATCCTGCCTGTTTTTCAACAGTGTGTCTGTCCTGATAAAGGTAAACTAAGTTTAATTTGTGATTGTTCCAGCATTATTAAAACAACAGACAGCAATATTTTATTGCCAAATGGGCCTTGCTTGTATTTCTAAATAATGATGGAATATGTGATAGTTCCAGTGCATTCACACAATAATAATTTTTCATGTGGGTGTAAATGTAATACACGTACGTATACAAGCAAAAAATAGTCCTCCATCCTTTCAGCATGTTGCTTTTCATTTTGTTGTTTTTAGCAAATGGTGTTATGTAAGTGCCTGTCAGACTCACCCACACATCTGCAGCAATTCATCTCATCTCTGTTAACTGAGAGCAAAATGACAGCGAGGTGGGGGTAATGATAGATGGCGCTCTGACGAAGGAAGAAAGAAATGACAATGAATGAAACAGAGACTTGGATGCCACCAAACGATTTGATGCCTTTAAGTTTATTTAACATGATCAGACAGATGAGCAGCAGCTGCCTTTGTTAGTTGGATTTGGGAGTGAAAAAGATGATGATTGGTTATAATGGATGATTAATAGATAGCTTGCTTTACTTTTGACTGCTTCACACAGTCAATGTCTTTCAGCACCTCCCTCTGGGATGGTAATTGTTGATCTATGAACACCAGAAAAAAAGAAAGCATTTTCTTTGTGACCACAGTAAATTTATAGAGATCGAAGGAAGGCACTGTGGGAAGAAGCTTGTTTAAATTTTCCTTCTTTTCCACAGTACTGGTAGATTTGTTCTGTTGTGACCATTGCTGTTGCTTCACCTTTTTCTGGTTTGTATTTTTCTGCAAAGCAATTTATTTCTCCTATGCCATGTCCTTTTGTTATTTTGTGTAGATGAGGACCCAGATAGTGCTGTGGATGACAGAGACAGTGACTATCGCAGTGAAACCAGTAACAGCATCCCCCCTCCCTACTACAGCACATCTCAGCCCAACGCCTCTGTCCACCAGTATCCCATCAGCCAACAGCAGCGCAGCTCCAGAAGCTTCTGTTATCCACACTCCGGTAACAACCAGGACTTGGAATACCACCATCAGAGAACCGTCAGGTGTGCACCTCTAGAAATACACAAAAATGTGGTCAATATTTGTTCAAGTTCACTTAACAATTACAGATAAAACTGTGTATTTTGTGTTCAGAACAAGTTACAAGACTACAAACAAAATCACAAAAGTGTAGTACAAACACATCATTAAAGTCATAAAGTCTTGATATCAAAGTTAAAAGAAAAGTAAAACTTTGTTTTGTTAATTAAAAAAAAAAAAAATTACATTATGTTTTTCCCTGGGCCAAAGACGACGCTTCATGTTTGTTTTGTCCTATCAGCTGTCAAACTCACATCTAGATCTCATTTACTGTAAATCTGAGCTTTATCCTGTGGCACCTTTTTTTTTTTTTTTTTTTTTTTTTTTTTTTAAATAAATGTCTCAAAGTTTGGCTATTAAAATTAATTAGAATAATCACATTATAGAGAAATAATACTATAAATAAATGTTTTGAAGCTAAATTTAAAACACATTTTTTTTTCTTCCTTGAGCTTTATTTCATCAGGACTTAGTGGTTTATGGTGAATAGCATTAGATGTTAAAATTTAACATTTATATCCGTTTTGTTTTCTAGTCATTTTACTTACTTTCAATTAATTTCAATTCAATTCAGTTTATTTATATAGCGTCAAATCACAACAGAAGTCATGTCAGGGCACTGCACAGAAACATTCATATATAAAAAACATGTTATCACTTTTTATCTAAGGAACAGACTGCTTTGAATTGAACTCCATCACAGAACTCTCATCTTGAGCAAGCATGAAGGCAACAGTGGAAAGGAAAAACTCCCTCATGATGAAGAAACCTCCAGCAGAACCAATACTTCAAATTTCCCATCTGTCTGTTTAATTTAAATTACTGTTGGCTGACTAATGAGCAAAGCATCTGACTCATGTATCACTATGTCAATATACCGTACTATATATTTTTTGTTCAATACTTGACAATAAGATTAACATTAGCTATAGTTTTGGTTTGTATTTTTTTTGGTTCCTAAAACAGCAATTCATTGACAGAGTCAGCTACATTCAAAGTAACTGCATGAAAGACAATATTTATTGTATTTCCACTTGTGTGGTTTTTTTAACAAGCCAAATTTAAATAATCAGTTTATGAGTTTATACATTGAACTAAAATGTGCCATGCCTCACCTGCATATGCAAACCTTTCATTGGTTTTAAAGACGGATGCCATTTTACTCTCATTCATTTTTCTCCAGTACTGTTAGATTTCTCAACCTTTATTGATGTATTTCCCTCACACAGGGAATGAAAATATGCATTCACCCACCTCTTGCTTTATGAATAATTCAACTGGCATTCTAATGATCAATACAACACATAAGATTAGCTGCTTCTGTGAGTGTATTGGACAGGGCAAC
This sequence comes from Hypsolebias longignatus, assembly GCA_031762435.1. Lineage (NCBI taxonomy): Eukaryota > Metazoa > Chordata > Actinopteri > Cyprinodontiformes > Rivulidae > Hypsolebias > Hypsolebias longignatus. Next base: position 21,320,384 of record JARVGV010001740.1, on the reverse strand, counting down.
ATCCTCACATCCCCACCCACTCCTCTCCATCTCATCCACTCAGTTCTCCACTCTCCCTCACTCTTTAACTTTCCTCCCTTCTATTTATGTCCATGGTTTCCTGTTTTCACAATCTCTCCACCCTCACCCCATCTGTTCTCTTTTCTCTTGGTGCCACTGTTCAGTTTTTAATAACCCCATTCATCAAGAAGCACAAATACATAAAAAATGTTTTATACCTGTTTCTTTTTCTTTGTCATCTGTCTAGAAACCTCTCACCTTTCTGCTGTTTCTTGCTACTTGTCAGATACTCTCGTTTTCCCACTGTTTTGTATTGATTAGCCATCAGCAGTACTCTTGGCTGCCCCCAAGACGTGCAAAAAATGTGTTTAGTGGGGCTATCCTGAGGAATTCAAAATGAGCAGGCCATATACAGCTCCACTACAATTATATTTGAGCATTTTTGGCATTATGCTTCGCAAAGAAAAGTTAATTTATTTTTACTTTTATGTGTTGTGACTTTTGGTTTTCCACTTTTCAGTCCCACAGGGAGCTATGCATCATCCGCAGAGCTCAGTCGGTGCAGCAGTCAGCTGAGTGAGGAAGACTATGGTGGAGAGTACGGAGAAAGAGACCCTTATGATGAGAATGACTCCTACCATTCCTGCCACTCCTCTGTCAGCTACAGTAAAGGCTCTCCAGACTGGGACCCTGATGAGACACATACATACAGTGATGAGGGCGGCTACAGCAAAGATGGAGGAGAAGATGTTGCTCTTTATGAGGGAGATGATGGAGGACTGTATGAGGGAGAGGAGGAGGGCCTCTATGAGGATGAGGAGATGATATATGATGACGATTTGTACAATTTGGATGGGACCCTCAGTGAAGACTTGGAGCCACCATTTACTCCTACTCCAACATCAACCGCCCCACCAATGCTTGATGTACCCAACGCCAGACCTCCTCTGGAGAAACAATCCTCCATACACCAACAGCTTCCTGCCAAAACCCCTAACCAGACATCCAACCAGACTCATCCTCCTGGCACGGCACCAACAGCGCAGCCACCAACGAGTCAACAAGCAGCTCAACCACCAAAACAAGTGCAGCACCAAACACAACCTCAGCCACAGCCAGCCCCATCAGCTACTTCCTTCTTCTCAATGGCCAAACCTCTAACAGCTGCAGTCACAGGCTTGGCTTCCACTTTCCTGTCTTCAGTTCCCAATGCTCAGCCTGCCCAGTCTCATCCTCCAGCATCAACCGTATACCAGCAAAACCAGTTAGCTGCCGCCAACTCTGTCCCTCCATCACACCCAGCCACAGTGGTTAACTCAGCCTCCCAACCACCCTCCACTGCCGCAGGGCTTCCATCTCAACAGATCCTGTCTTCTGTATCACCTGAGTCCCATGTCAAAGACCCCTCCACCACACAGTCAGCCAGGCTTGAGGATGAGGCTCCCCAGCAGGAGGAAGACTTGTGGTCAGAAAAGGAAATGATGAAGGAGACGGAGGCCCAGTTGCCCCCTGATCAGCATGAGGAGACACTTCCTGTGGAGCAGAACGAAGAGCATTTTGAAGAAAGCAGACCAATGACACCAGAAGAGCAAAAAGAGATGCAACCTGAGAGGTAGGAGTAAAAGTTGAAAAGGAATGGGGTCAGTGAACTCAATCATTAACACAGTTACTAGATAACATAGTTTTCTTTTAGCAAATTTAGCTAAAAAATGTTTTTTTGTCCTTTCAGTCCTCCAGTAACAGAGGAGCCGAAAGAGCCAGTAGATCCAGCAGTCAGAGCTAAAGAGAACTGGCTGAGGCTCTACAACAAGGTCCTGGACCAGCTCAGAGAGGTACAAGCACCACTCTGTGTACCAGATTTTGTTTTGTGATCCATTCCTGTTCCTAAACTAATTCAGTCAGAATGCAGAGGTGAACGTTGTATTTAGCTCCATCCTGTAGTCTAAAACAGATGTCAGTTTGAGAAACTCCAAATGTGTCTACCAAGTCTTTGAAATATCCATGTGCTGTGCATTATTGATGTGCAGACCAAGTGCATCCAGCAACTTCTCAAGGTCTATTTTAAAAGTGCCTTTTTTTTTGCACGTCACAAGGAAGCAGACATGAAGCATTACATCATCTATAATTGATACCTTCCAGCTTAAAAAGATCACTTGTCATGCAGCAAGCTTTTATTTTTGTTTGGATGAAACACCACACTTGCTTGATTCGGTTATGCACATTTAATTTTGCTTGATCAGTTTCCACTTGCACCTTTTATTTATTCATTAAACTTTGAATTCAGTTGTGCAGAAAATTAATCACTTGCTTTGATGTTTATGTTATGTTTTGTTGCCTTTTTTTGTCCATTTTACGTTCCCCTTGCCTGTTTTTATTTCTGTTTATTTGTGCCGACCCACTTTGTTTTCTTTCCAGTTTCATGTCATTGCCATAGTGACACTCACATGCACTTTGCTCGACCATCATTGGAGCTTGCTGTCAGGTAGGTACAGCTTGAATGCTTGCTTGAGAGAAAGGAGACGATGCATCTGGTTGATGAGCAAACTCCCCCAATGTCTTCACTTGGTTCATTTTTACAGCGATATCTTTTGTTATAGCTTACTAAAGCTGTCTGGCAGGTTGATGACATGCTACACTTTGTGTGCTTAAAAATCTAAATCAAAACTAGAGAATTTGAATTTTCTGCAAAAATGCAGTGTGAATGCTTATTGCTGAAGAACTTGCTGAAAAACAGCTGAAATTAGCTAAAAACCTGCTGAACTGTAGCTAGAAAATAAAGAACAATCCCAAGTTAGCAGAAGAAAGCAGAAAGAACACATATTTGTTGAATTAGGTTTAAATTAGCAGAAATTAGCACACAAATTAGGAAATTATCTAAAAAAAGCCCAAATTAGCAAAAAACAACAACAACTAGCTTAAAAGTAGCTGAAAAGGCAGAAAGAAGCTTAAACTACTAAAAGAAAGTTGAAATGAGCTGAAATGAGCTAAAAAAAAAAAAAAAGTGGAATTAGCTGAAAAAGCTCAATTTAGCACAAAAACCGCTAAAATATAGTTGAAATGGCAGAAAAAGCTGACATGAGCAGAAAAAGTTGAAATGCACAAAACAAGCCAAAATTAGCAGAAAGAATTTAGAAGAAGCACAAAAATGTTGAATTTAGCTGAAAGGAGCACAACACAGCTGAAATTAGCTGATAGTGACTGATTAAAAAAAACTTTTTTTTGCACAAAGAAGCTGAAAGAAGCTGAACCAGGACAAAATGTGAAAGGAGCAGTAAAAGTTTGTAAACTGATCTAAAGATGTGAAAGATGTAAAATGAGCTCAATTCATTTTCTAGAAGAAAAATAATGTGAGAAACAGCTAAGTATTTCAAAAAGCTAAAGTTGCACCAATACCAAGAGTCATAGCAGGTTTGTCCTGAAAGAGCTGAACGTTTTGATTTATGATTTGTTGAACTAGATTGAAAATTTGGGGATGAAAATTGCGCCGAAAAACGTACAGAAGAAAACTGTATCACAATACTGTAGTGTGAATTCTTCATAAACATTCACACAATAATCAAAAGGGGCTTTATTACTTTTCTTTGAGAAACACATTCAGTTGTTTACATTAGTGTTTACAGACTCGCTTGTCTTTTTTCCACTTTTACTGTAACAATGACTGGCAAGTCATTGAAAGAGTCTGATTTAAAAAATAGGTTTATCCTTGTGCACAGTTTTATTCAAATAACACTGTAAATCAGGACTAGAAAAGACTGCAGGGACAAATATATAAAATTACTTTTTGTTCATCATTTTCCTTCTCTTTCTCCCCAGGCTCGAGGAGAGACCTCCTGCTCACTGTGGTTTGGTAAAGGAGGGTGAGTATTATGTTTATGTGTACCAATTTATTTTGAATTAATAATCCTAGAAGGTTAAAAGGATCTACCCCACTGCTTTAAATAGTAAACTTTCCTTTTAAAGCTGGAACTCCTCCACTATGAATCAATCTGTTTCACAGTCTTGTTGGACTTGTGGCTTTAGGCCAGTGAAACTGAATGACAACGGCTGTCCCAATTTAGCTGGCAGGTTGTGTGTAGATGACGCAGACCAAAGTTTGAGGATGCTAGATGCATACTGAACAAGTGACGTGTCAGCTACAAAGATCCTGCCATCATAGGCAGGAGTTTGGAGAGTCATGATTACTGTTAAAGACAATGAAACTATTTTCATATTTCAATCTGCTCTTTCAGAAGTCCTTAATAATCTCATCATAAAAACAACGATTAAAACAGACGTTTTGTCATATACACGTTTGATTGCTATAAATGGTGATAATCGTTTAAAATAAATGTAAAATAACTTGGCCTTGTCTCATTCAGAATGGGAGGTGCGCTCTACAGTATTGACAGCATGCCTGACCTCCGCAAAAGGAAAGCTATTCCCCTCGTCAGAGATCTGGTGAGAAACAGGTTGAACACAAACTCGTACATTAACACGTTCTTTATCCACACTGCCCTGAAGATTACTGTTTGCACTTTTTCATTTTGTTGCATTACAACCCAGAAGTAGGTATAATTCAACAGATCAACACAACAACCACTCTGATGGTACATTTTTACTTTTAAACATAAAATGAGGGACTAAAAGAACTGAAAACATTGTTGTGCATACAAATAAATCCCTACAGTCAATATTTTGTCAAGTCCCCTTTTCCAAAGTTGTTTTTTTATGGTTCAGGCTTTCATTTGGACATTCTAAAACAAATCTTTTTTTTCCTTTCAACAACTTGGAGGTCTCTTTATTAAAATGCCTGGCCAGACTTTCCTTAAGTCCATATTTTTTAGTAGCTCTGTGCGTCTTTTATTTTATTTTATTTTATTTTATTTTTTTACTTCTAAGCAATTTACCAGGGTTTAGGAATGCATTAAATATCTTCACACCATGATTCTGCCACCAGCATACTATACTGGTAACGCTGGTGTTCTGAAGGTGATGCAAGCACATGGATGGAGCATATTCCTTCAGCCAAAAATTCAGTACATTCCTAAAACTTGTTGATGAGCTTCCAAATTGGTGTAATCCAAATTCGCAGAATTATTAATTTTGTCTTTTTTTTTTTTTTTTTTTTCAAATTTCAAGGAATGGCTCTTTATCCAGCCACACTTCAATAAAGTCCAACTTTGTAGTTTTGTAGATGTATATGGAGAAAATATGATACTTAGATTAGACACAGATGGAGATTTAGCAAAATGTTAAGAGTGAATGTACTTGAGGGTTCTAATAGATAGAATGTTACCCTTTTCCCCACACATTTCTGATTTATGGTTACAATAAATGCTTTGATATTTATGCAATCATGATAGTCAGTGTTGCATCAATGCTCTTTCCTAGAGGTTTGGATAGAATGCTTATTAAATTTAAACATTTTTTACACACATAAAATTTAAAAACTTGAAATCCTTAATTTTTTAGTAAAGTTTAATATTTTATGTTTTTCACTTTCCTAAATCTCCTGTTTCTTCATGGCCTGGCCTCTGTAGGCTATGGTAAGTATTTGTTTTATTTTTCTCTGAACAAAATAAAAACAGAAATTAGAATTGTGAATTATTTTTTATTATGAACTCTTTGTTGTTGTTTTTTTCAATTTCAGTCTCTGGTTCAGAACTCGCGTAAAGCTGGAATTACCTCCGCTATGGCTTCAACCACTCTCGGCAATGAAGAGCTGGTACGTTTTAATTTTGCAGTTCTTTGTCACAAATCTCCTCAGGATTTTTCTTCATGTGTTCACTTTTAGATTTAATCTTTTTATTTTTATCCATTGCACTTGCAGAAAAGCCATGTTTATAAAAAGACGCTGCAGGCTCTGATTTACCCCATTTCTTCCACTACTCCGCACAACTTTGAAGTGTGGACTGCCACCACCCCCACCTACTGCTACGAATGTGAGGGGCTGCTGTGGGGTATTGCACGTCAGGGCATGCGCTGCGCGGAGTGTGGCGTCAAATGCCACGAAAAGTGTCAAGATCTGCTTAATGCCGACTGTCTGCAGAGTAAGCTCACACTCATTTGCGCACACTTTAATGCCTTGAAATATTTTGATTAATCTTTACGTTGAATATGTGCCTTGTCCTCCACCCAAACTATCTGAGCTCTTCTGTACCTTTCTGCTCGGTTGACATCCCATTATTCTTGCCCTCTATCCACTCACATTCTCCACCCTCCTTCTTTCCAATTTATCTCCTGAGTAATGTGCTGTCACAGCCCAGCCTCTTTTTTTTTACCCACAGGCTTTGCATTCATACGGTTTTGTGTAATTCAGCACCACAAAGAGTGACTTATTAAGATGCTATTTTGCTTTAAAAATTCACCCGTGGTACATGTAATTAATTTTTTTCCTTTGGGCATAGAGTTTTACAAGATCACAAAATACCCCGTTGTTTACATCCTCTTGACAATCAGATCAGTGGTTAAGTGGGATAATTAGAAGGTTTGGGTTTGGTAAGTGGTCAGAAAATGAAATTTAATCTGATGCTATCAAGATTCTGTTTAGCTTTGAAGAGATTCATTACTTCTGGGCCTTAGTGCCATGTTTAACTGGGATATACTGTACAATATATTTTCAACATTAAACATATCTCCTGAAATGAAACTCCTTGTCACATTAGGAGCTGCAGAGAAGAGCTCTAAACATGGTGCAGAAGACCGGACCCAGAACATCATCATGGTCCTGAAAGACCGCATGAAGATCAGAGAGAGGAATAAGCCTGAGATCTTTGAGCAGATCCAGGAAGTGTTTGGGCTTGACAAAACAACACATGCCACTCACATGAAACAGATCAAGCAGAGCGTGCTTGATGGGACCTCAAAGTGGTCAGCGAAGATTAGCATCACAGGTTTGTGTTTTTTACCCTAGTTGACAATCATCTGTACAGGATTTTCAGAGTAAAACATGTCTCATCAAACCACTGTGAACATCTTTGTTTAAATGTCTTTCTGTCTGTTGTTTTTTCTTCAGTGGTGTGTGCCCAGGGCCTTCAAGCTAAAGACAAAACAGGCTCCAGTGACCCATACGTAACTGTTCAAGTTGGGAAGACAAAAAAGAGGACCAAGACCATTTATGGCAACCTTAACCCAGTCTGGGATGAGAGTTTTCACTTGTGAGTGAGGTGGAATGCTGTGAGGATTAAAACGTCAAAAGTTGTAAATTTTTAAAATGTATTTGTAATTAACGCTTTTCATTCAAACAGCAGCCATCACTTTAAATTGGCATGACACATTTTATACAGACTTTAATGGTTTGTACTTTTTATACAATTTGTTCTGTTTGTGCCTCATCCAGCGAATGCCACAACTCCTCTGACCGCATCAAGGTTCGCGTGTGGGATGAGGACGATGACATCAAATCTCGCGTGAAGCAGAGGTTCAAACGTGAGAGCGATGACTTTCTGGGTCAAACCATCATCGAAGTGCGCACCTTGAGCGGGGAGATGGACGTCTGGTACAACCTGGGTGAGTTTTGTGAGATGAGAAAAAATGATGGGGGAGAATTAAAAATAGATGAGAGGAGCAGAAAGTCCCACAGAGATAAGAGTACAAGAAATAGAAAACTGAAGTGCTTGTCGGTTGTAGGCAATTTCATCTAATGAGGTGTGCATGTCTGTATGTGTGTGTGTCAGACAAGAGAACTGATAAGTCTGCTGTGTCGGGGGCCATCCGGATGCACATAAGTGTGGAGATCAAAGGAGAGGAGACTGTGGCTCCTTACCATGTCCAGTACACTTGTCTGCATGAGGTCAGTGTAACCAGACACGTTTCTCTCATTATTAGAACACGTTTTAAGATGCAAGAGCAGCCTGTTTACTTTAGCTTATTACTCTAAATCCATTTCTTTTGTTTATTATGAAAATATTTTGACGCTAGGAAGTGGATGTACTCAACAGAGAATGAAATAAAAATACAGTAGTCCCTTGTTTATAGCGGTGGATCCGTACTTTGAAGTCCCGCAATAAGTGAAAAACCCCAAAATAGTGATACAGTAGTCCAAGTTCAAGTTCAAATACATTAAACTTTATATTAAAGCTTTAGAAACCCTTCTTGGAATGTTCTAAACTCTTAAATCTTTGCCATTTTAACAACATATGTTACTAAATTGTATTACTAATGCTGCAGAAAAGCAACAGCTTTGGTTCTGGTCCAACTCTGTTTTAGTCCAATTTGGTTTGTTTCTACAGACCTATTCTGCAGCAGTGAAGCCCACAAGCTGTCCTCTAAACTCTTAAACCTAGTAATTTTTAACAACATACAGTACTTACATGTAAATTAGCTACAAAATGTTTACTTACCAGACTCTGCAGTACAGGAGAGGCTCGTTCCAGTCCGACCCGATAGATGAAAAAAGTCTTGGTACAGCATGACTGAAGCTCACCACTCCATCTGGCTTGATGTGCGTGTGCTGCTGCCCAGGATTTGATCTACCACCTTTGGACAGGTCCGAACCAGCACCGCACAACCAGAAACCTGACTAAAACCCGCAGCCGTCTGTCATCTGCAGCTCCCAGGATCCGGGTCACACTGATTCTGGATCAGCTGTGGCCCAGCTACTCAGCAGTGAAGATACAACTTGAAGGATGAGTTCAGCTTCAGGATTATTTGTGACTTTCCTGCCAGTTCTGTGAGCTTATCCTTACAGAACTTTTGACTTTGCTGCAAAAACCTTCCCTCCATTTACAGCAAGCAGTGGTTGGAAGAGCAATGTTGACTTCTGGGAAGGGAACTGATGGCTTCTGGGTAACAGAGTTCTTTAGACTGACAAAACAGTTATGGCTTAATGAAAGAAAACTACAAAATGGCAGTGCCTTTTTTTTGTGGAAAATATTATGTACATGTACAGTAGAGTACAGTACAAAACCACGACAGAGCGAGTCCGCGAAAAACGAACCATGAAGTAGCGAGGGACTACTGTAATACAGTTTATATACTGCAGTTTGCTTTGGGTACTTTATCTTACAAGTACAACAGCTACTACAGCTGTAAATATTAAAAAAGGACAAGCTGAGACATAAATGTCAATAAGTGTTTGTTTGTCTGTGTCCAGCATCTGTTTCAGTACACCACGGAGGATCAAAACAGTGGTGTAGTAAAGATCCCCGATGCCAAAGGTGATGATGCTTGGAAGGTGTACTTTGATGAGACTGCACAGGAGATTGTGGATGAGTTTGCCATGAGATATGGAGTGGAATCCATTTACCAGGCCATGACGTCAGTACTTCCAGCATTACATCAATTTATTTTATCCTTACGATTACATAGATATTAAATAAACCCAAACTTAAGATATTGTCTTTGATTCTCAAATAGTTCTAAGAATCAAATGTACCAAATGTAACAAAAAAGCCAAAGATATGAATGAAATGTTCTAATTGCCATTTTCATCCATCAGCCACTTTGCCTGCTTATCGTCCAAGTACATGTGCCCTGGAGTGCCAGCTGTGATGAGCACACTACTCGCCAACATTAACGCATACTACGCCCACACCACCCAGTCGTCTAACAACGTCTCTGCCTCCGACAGATTTGCTGCATCAAACTTTGGCGTAAGTCCTTGAAAAATGACACTGCAAGAAGAAGAACCTGCTTTTATAGTTTGTCAGAAATGAGTAAACTTGATTCCTCTGGGGCTGATCATTGTCCAGTGTGTTTCCCAGCTGACAATGCGAGACGTCACTGATCAGACTGGCTTTGAGCAGTTAGGCCATAATAAATAATGCTTGTGTCTGTGTCGCGTTCCTAAGTGTTCTGTTTTTGTCTCTTCCTGTGCAGAAAGAGAGGTTTGTCAAACTGCTGGATCAGTTGCACAACTCCCTGAGGATCGACCTGTCCATGTATCGGGTACTTACTGCTGATTAAAATTTACGCACTGCTTAAAGAGTCTCACGAGTGCTGTAGATTATCCCTTTCCTTCTGCCTGCGTGTGCTATTTTTAGATGCACATGTGCCGGTGCTATTTTTGTCAACCGTTTTGGGACTGCGATTAAAGTGGTCAAATTTTTCTTTCAAGATTGCTGCTGTTGCAGTTTCTTATGTTTTTTTTCTGTTTTGTGTGTACTTTAAGAATAATTTTCCTGCCAGCAGTCCTGAAAGACTTCAAGACCTCAAGTCTACTGTAGATCTGCTGACAAGCATCACCTTCTTCAGGATGAAGGTGAGAATAAACATTTAAAAATATAAATATTCTCTTTTCTTTTTTTTATTCAGCTCCTTACTAAATATTGCAAAATGAACCATAATCCCTGGTGATTGAAGCATGAACTGAGAAAATGTTCTGCCATACCCTTCGTCAAATGCAGCAAGAAACTGTTTATTATTTGAGTCATTTTTGCAATTGTTGGTCTGATTTATGCAGCTTATTAAGCTTTTGGTCAAATTGTTGGTGAGCTAACCTCTTGCTGAGACGCTGACATATCCTGAGAGGTTTTAAATTTGACAAAATGGTGTTTTCTGTTGGCTTTCAGGTCCAGGAGCTGCAGAGTCCCCCCAGGGCCAGTCAGGTGGTGAAGGACTGTGTGAAAGCCTGTTTGAACTCCACCTATGAGTACATTTTCAACAACTGCCACGATCTCTACAACAGGGAATATCAGACAGATCCAGTGAGTTTATGTACATGGAATATACGCCTGGACAGTGATTTTGTGTATTACTACCATACTATGCACTATAATTAGGATTTTCAGATAATAAACTGTAATGTCTTTCTTTTTCTAGTCAAAAGCAGTCCCACCAGATGAGCAGGGTCCCAGCATCAAAAACCTGGACTTCTGGTCAAAACTTATCACTCTCATTGTTTCCATCATAGAAGAGGATAAGAATTCATACACTCCTTGCCTTAACCAGTGAGTTTGTTTTTGTGGCATTGCTCCCAGTCTTCAGATGTATAAAACCATAAACCTCCCCTTATGAGAAAGCAGCTCTTAAAATAAAACACAATATAATCAGAGGAAGAGGAAATTAAGCAGCATTTGAAGCTTTACTAATAAAAAATGAAGATTGATAGTAGTTTAAAATCATTCAATTTAATCTTGATTTAAATTAACATATGGGTTTTGTTTTGGGAAAGATTGAGTATATGAACAACTTACTGAGAGAAATTTGGTTTCTGTCGCTGTTAGAAAGACAGAAAATGCTTCTGGATGAAAAGAAATGTTTCTTGTTCAATATTGCACTTCCATTTCAAGACATAGCTGTATTTAATCATTGGTGCTTTTTATATATTTTATAGGTTTCCACAAGAACTCAATGTGGGTAAGATCAGTGCTGAAGTCATGTGGAACATGTTTGCACAAGATATGAAATATGCGATGGAGGGTAAGTTTTTTTTGTGTGTGTTGCTCAGATTATGTTTGCATTCTGTCCCTTGTAAACCTTTTGGGAGAAAGATAAGAGCTGTGATGCAGAGCTTTTCTCATTTTGTCATTTCAGAGCATGAGAAGCATCGCCTGTGTAAAAGTGCAGACTATATGAACCTACACTTCAAGGTGAAGTGGCTATACAACGAGTACTGCAAGGAGCTACCTACTTTCCAGAAACATGTACCAGAATATCCAGCGTAAGAGTTTTTCTAAGTTTATTCACATTTTGTGCTATTAATAATCTGTGATGCAAAGATTTATCTAATCTTTGTTGTGCAGCTGGTTTGAGCCATTTGTCATCATGTGGTTGGATGAAAATGAGGAAGTGTCCAGAGATTTTCTCCATGGAGCCCTGGAGAGGGACAAGAAAGACGGGGTAACTGTTTTTATTTGCTGCTTTAATGCTTGTATTGTATATTTTATCATGTTAGCAGAAAGTATCAAGACATGGCGCTTGTCTCTTTAAGATTTGATTAAGATTCAAAAAATACACAATAAGGCAGGCTACCAGAAAAACTTGTAGCTTCAGGTGATTCTGTTTCAGCAGGTTTTTGTCGATAGTTTTAATGTCATGAGCAATAAAAGCTAATTGGATTTTTGCTGAGTTAGCAGTAGAAGACATTATGAAAGCATAGAAGTGATCAACCTGTAGCATTCCCCACATAAATGCGTTCATGCATTTTTTTATGCAAATTCATTTCTGCGACTCAGCATTTTTCAAGCTGTGAAGAGCAGATTGGAGGCCTTAAGGCAATCGATGTTGACTCGATACCAAAGACATGAACAATACTTCACTGTGGATTAGAGCAGATGCTCCAACACAAGTCAATGTAAACACACAGAAACACATTCCACGCAGCGTCACACACTCTGCCTGCCTCACACCTACGTACCAGGCAGCAAGAAGGTCGATACAGAGCAACTGATAAGTCTCCTGTCTCATATGCTGAGGGCGCTTTAAGTCCAATTTCTCTCCTCTGAGGCTACATCTGCCTTCCTGTGTCATCAGAACTTATGTTCCCCAGGCTCAGTCACATACCGTCACACCAGTCCCCTCTGGGTTAATGGCTGAGTTGGAATGAGGGCACTTTTCCTGACCATAGCACCTTGATCAGCTCTCATCCCTCTCATCCAAATGCTTTCAATCTCCAGTTTTATTGATCCTCCATTTTAGGTCGAGGTATTTTGGGAAATCAAGCCCCTCACTTTCCATGTACAGTGTCCCCTCGTTTATCATATGTGTTAAAGACCACATCCCCCTGTGAAAAGTGAAAAACCATGAAGTAGGGATACAGTAGACCAAGTAGTAGTAGTAGTAGTAGTAGTAGTAGTAGTAGTAGTAGTAGTAGTAGTAGTTGTAGTAGTAGTAAATAGCAGTTTATTTTAGTATTTACATATATATA
>JARVGV010001740.1:21282208-21301211 GCA_031762435.1 Hypsolebias longignatus | reverse complement strand
AGTCCAGATGACATGATTCAACCTTTTTTGTTGTTATATACCTGGATGACTGAGAAAACAAACTTTGTGATTATGAATATTGTTTCTGTTTTGGTACTGCTCTGATTTTTCTGTCTGTCCTCAGTCCATGGAGGGAAAGGGGTCAGATACACTGCAAATGAAGACACCCCACCAGAGAAAGGTACATCCCTCCCCTCATAAAAGATCATCTTTGGACGTAAAACTCGTTTTCCTACACCTCTGTGGTTATACATTCACAAAACAATGTCCAAAGACTCAGAGCAGCTCTGCATGTCTCAGATCTCCCTCTTCTTTTCCTACATTTGTCTTGATTGCTTTAGTCTTTTTGTGAGTGTCTGTAAACATTGAAGTGTCTGTAACTGGGTTTGTTTTTGCAGCATCTGGTGTGGATGCAGTTGGCGAGGTGGTCATGAATGTGGACATTTTACCCCAGCCCAACGGAGAGCACAAGATCGGTATCAAAGGTGAGAACACGGCTTGCTCATAGTGTTGTGTACATTTTTGCCTTCCTATGCTGCTCACATCTTTCCTTTCAGTGGTGGCTGCCAATGACCTGAAATGGAAAGCGCAGGGCTTCAGGCCCTTTGTGGAAGTCTACATCATTGGGCCTCACCTCAGCGACAAGAAAAGAAAATTTGCCACTAAATCGAAGAACAACAGCTGGTCTCCAAAGTTCATCGAGAGCTTCCAGTAGTGAGTATCCACTCAGTTCTATCGTCCTGTGCCAGCTGTGTGAATCATGCAAATCACAACAATACATACTATACCATACATACTACAAGGCGCACTGGGTTATAAGGCATATTAAGCAAAACTAAACCATTCTGACAGATTTTTGAGCGTCGTGTACCACATAAAATTGGTTCGAGGTCAGTAAGCACAACCAGAATTAATACATAAGGCTCACTGTTGATTTTTGAGAAAATTACAGGATTTTAAGTGCACCTTATTGTCCGAAAAATACGGTAAATAAGAAAATCAGTTAAAAAAACTGTATTTTATATTGTTTCAGCTCGTTGGGTGCTGAGGTGGGTCCGGAGAGCTATGAGCTGCAGGTGTGTGTGAAGGACTACTGCTTTGCCAGAGAGGACCGCACCGTGGGCATGGCGGTGCTGCAGGTGAAGGACATAGCCAACAAGGGCAGCATCACCTGCTGGATGCCACTGGGAAGACGTGTGCACATGGACGAGACGGGCCTGACGGTTCTGCGCATCCTCTCTCAGCGCAACAACGATGACGTGGCCAAAGAGTTCGTCAAGTTGAAGTCAGACCTGCGCTCGGCTGAAGAGGGCCGCAGCTGAGAGGGGCAGAGGGCGAAGACAAAACACGTGCACAAAAACAGCAGAAACACACCCAACAGAACCACAGCCCTCACGCCTACATAGAAACCCCTGTGCAATATACAAGCACACATGTAAAACTGTACATATATGTGCATACATTATGCAACATTTACACCGCAATGCAAACATGGCGGAACACATTTATAAAAAAGGTTTGATTTTGTTTTTGATTCTTTCTGCATCTGCACTAAAAGCTCTTGGATTAGGATTAGTGCTACATGAGCAAGCAGTCACTCTTACGACACATCGCACCTTTTGTACGCTGTGTTGTGATGAAAGCGCCGCAAAGCAACAACAAAAAACGTTTAATTAGTTTTACAATGACCACTTTGCACTTTTGCTTCTCTGCATCTTCAGGAGAGCACTTCTTGCCTAGCTATGCTCTGTCTGTCTGTTCGGCTGTCTGTGTTGCCCCCGCCCCCATCCCAAACTCTCACTTCTCTGTGCAGTCGTCCTCCAGTGCGTCTTGTCACTTGGCGTTCAAACACAGACCAAACATCGGGTTCCTTTCGTCCAAAAAACAGACCTTAGATTGGTGATGAGGGGGGCTAGTCTTTGCTGTAATGTACTATTGTCCTGCATGTCGATCCCAGGAACACTGTGATTTACCAATTTGTTACTACGGCAACCATTCCCATCCCACATAAAAGACGGGTGCCTCCTAAATGTTATCCGCTTGAGCATGGTACTCATAAGCCTGCTAGAACAAACACTTACTGTAGAGAGGAGACACTAAGGTGATCAGGTCTAAGGCAGATAAGAAAAATAGTGCTTTAAAATAAATAAATAAGTAAAACGCTTCACACTTATAAAATAAATTTTAAAAGGGCTACAGGATCAGTAGACTGCGTTGTCTAAACGTACCGCTTCTGTTGGCAAACTGATCACGAGGCTCCCCTTCCCACCTCCTCGACCACACAACACATTGGAAAATCTCTTCGGAGGAACCACTCAGAGCCTGAGGTGTCACTCGACGCTCCCTCGAGCACTTTCCTCTAATCGTCTGCACACGTGAACGCATCTTCTGAAGGCAATAGAGATCTGTTTGTGTGTCCACTGAGCCTTGTGGACAAACATTGTGCGTCTTTTGTGCGAATGTGCCTGCATGTGTATGAACGTGTGTGTGTGTGTGCATCTGTACAGGTGGATTGTCACATCTGCACAATGGGCTCTTAGATTGTGAGCAATACCTAGACACCCAAACATGCGCTGTCAAACATTTAAAGCTACAAAGAGCACCAAGTGCACTATCCAGCTTCAAGGAACGGGAAACTTATGACTGCATATTTTTTTAAACCACTAAGATATTTTATTGACGTAGTCATTAATTCCCATTGGAGGTGTGTCACCGTTGACATCCTGCAACTGAAAGAGGAAACTGTAATTTCCTTTAGTCGTAAACAAATGACAAGAACCAGAGTTTGTTTGTTTTTGTGTTTTTAAATAAAAAGCCATCAGAGTCACCGCCAAGCATTTAAAATAGATGTTGTTTTGTCTCGAATAGGATGATGAAGCATTTTAGTTTTTCTTGCAAAAAAATGAGCGGAACAGCCATAGTCCAGCTCGTCTTGTAGTTTCTAACAGCACTAAATGTCCACCACGCCGCATGACATTTTGCGTAACATGTTCTCTTTATTTAGTATTTGCTGAAAGCTACCAAAAAAAAAAAATCCTTTGAATGTCACTTATCCTAAACAGAGCCTTCTCTCTCCGATCAAAGGGATTGATACTCGCTTGGAGACACCAGCTCATGCCTTTTGAGTTACGACAACCTAAAAATTTGTTGGAATTTTTGTGTGTGTGTTATTGACTCAAGCTGCTCAGTCTTAAAGGGAAACTTCACAGATTTTTACACGTCAAAGCTCTTTACTGATCAGCTTATAGGGGGAAACTTTTTGTCTCTCTGCTTGAGTCATGACATCTAATATCTACTAATATGTGTAATTGAGTTTATCATAACCAGCTCATTGAACAGTCCACCAGTCTGACAACATAAAAAAAAAAAGTTTAAATCGGTGGAGTGCTCCTGCAACGGTCTGTAAAGTTGCTTTCATGTGAGGGCTCAAGACAAAATGTTACATTTCAGATTGCAGCTGGAAAGAAGCAGGAAGTAACAGATTGTCCAGGTTGTCTGCTTCATGTGCACATCACACACAGACAACACACACCTGCACATCGATCAATGCTTAAGCACAAAAGGGCACATGTAAGAAGACACATGCATGCATGCACGCCAACACAACTCTTTAGAGCTCAGCGATGCCCGCTCTGTGAATAGAAACAACCACACTTGCATGATGGGAAACTTAATTGTGTCAGCACGCGTCTCTTTGATGTTACTTGCCTTTATTTAGTTGTTTTACTTTCCAAAGCTCTGTAATAAGTTATCAGTGTGTTATCATCTGTTATCAATCTGAATGTAGTGTGAACACAGAACTCGCATGAGAGGATTATTTTCTACTGAGGACATTTGTAATTTGTTTCTTATCATTACTGTTGTTTAATGAAGACGAAGTGGAGCTGGAATGCAGCCTGATTGTGATCTGCTTCCTAATAAAAAAAGACTTTTGTGTCACAACCTACATGTCCTGTTGACAGTCACTTTAGTTCAACAGAATCTGATTTGTATCCAGAACAAACACATTAAGTGTTTCAGCAGCTGGCGCAGCTGTGTGGTGAGACATAAACTCTCTTAATCCATAAATATTAGAAAGAGACAACTAGAAAAAACTGCATTTTCACAGAAAATGAAGTGAATGCTGAACTCTGAATGACTGCTCAAAAAGCTGAAATCTAAATGTAGCAAAAACCTAAAAGCAGCGGTGGCCGGTCCCATGGGGGGCAGGTGGGGCGCAACCCCACCTAAATAAATCCTTCACCCTAAGTAGTTCAAGATTTCTTTATATGTGGTGGAACAAAATTGTGTACACAGGGTCCCAGTTACATCCAACAAAATTATAAAGAAAAACAGTGATAAGATCTAAGATATGAACTAAGAAATACATTAAACTAAGAATACACTATAAGCACTAATAGTACAAAACAATACACCGAACAACAGCAGCATGAACATGAGTCTGTGTGAACAGATGACTAATAAACACAGCAGCATGAAATAAATCAGCAGCACGAGATCAGCAGCATGGATGGTCAGCAGCACATCTCCACAAGTGGCATTACAGTATTTTTTCAGTTATTATCTTGGTTTGGGATTCATGAATCCAACAGCTTCAGGGTAGAAGCTGTTCCTCAATCTACACTTAATGCTCCTCAGTCTCCTACCTGAGGGGAGCAGGACAGAAATTGTGCGCTGGGTGAGTGGGGTCCTTCATGATGCAGGTGGCCCTTCTCATTATGGGGAGGCTGACTCAGTCTTCTGTGCAGCCTTCACCACTGGCTGCAGCTGTGCAGCCTCCACGCCACATGTTGATGTTGGAGCACAGGATGCTCTCCACTGCACACCTGTAGGAGGTGGTGAGGACTGAGCTTTCCAGTCCAGCTTGTCTCAGCCGCCTGAGGAAGTCTCTGATGAGCTTTCTTGAGCAGGCTGGTGGTGTTGCTGCCCCTAATAAAAAGTTCCTCCTAATAAACAATTAATTACTTAATTTACTGAGAATGCAAAGTAATGCTTTGTTTGGTGTATTTTTACAACCATTTTGACAACTTTAAGTAAAATTTAAAAAAAGTAAAATTCTATTTTTTGATTCCTGTTTTTTTTTTAGCACCTATGTTTTGGAAGTTTTATGAAGAATGTACAAAAAAGCAATGCCAAAAAACACTGCTGCTGAAGTTTTGTTGACAAAACATTAAATTCCTAAATAAATGTAAAGACAATACATATTGAGTGGCATAAATACAGTGCTGTATTTAAACTGAACTAAAAATAAGAAAGTTCATACTCAATAATCCAGGTCGTCAAATCTGATCATTCTCAATCAGGTCATCTGGACAGTTTCTTTTGTCTGAAGAAACTGTCCAGATGACCTGATTGAGAATGATCAGAGATGAACTAAAAATAATTGACTGAGGCTTAAAAACCGCATTACGGCTCTCTGCTGCCACCGTGTGGTGAACATACAGCACAGCAACCTGCTGAAGGCAGTAATAAAGACACAAACACGTTTTTATTTTTACAGTAAAAAAAGAAACCAAAAAACAAGACTTTATTAAAGAAGCATAAAAAATAAAACTCTTGATACATTTCTCATAACCGTCAAGTCAGTTCAAATTATACGATTATACAATTTCTCCGGCTCACGGTTAAAAGGTCCATAAACTTTCAAATAAAATATATTTCAATTTTAAAATTCTTCAATAATTTTCTCATTTTGTTATAAATTGCCTATATGTAGTACACAGAAAATAAGGGAAAAATAAAAAAAATGGAAAATAAAAATAAATTTGAAGTAATAAAAAAGGGGGGTCACATTATTGTCTGGGATATTTAGGTAAGCAAATAAATTGTAAAAAATAAAACACGTAAAAAAATTTTTTGTTTGTTTTTCTTCTTAAAAATTATTAGCTAATTGCCAGGTGGCTTAAAGACATGCAGATGGTTAACTTACAAATAATGATACATGTTCTTTAGAAACTACACTTATCTTCAATTGTCGTTTTGAAAACAAGATCCTGCTGATTGTATCCAGGTATTTACACACAGGTTAGGCCTGACACCTAGTTCACTGATGTTTTACATTTTGGTTCTGCGTAAAAAGAGAATTAAAGCAAAAATAGAGCGAAGACTTGAGGGGAGTCCGTCACCCCTTATTGGTGTGGTTCTTAGCACCCCCTCTCAAATCACAAAAAAAGGTCAGAGGCCACTGACTAGCACGCCTCAGGAAACCCTGTTTTCAAACCTTTTAGGAGGGAATTGGGGGAGGGGGGGTAGAATTGACTAAATAAAAAATAAAATAAACCATTAAAAAAGTACAAATAATAGCAGTCAATCTGAAAAAACATTTGTACCTTTTAACAATTAAAATTACTGTACATTAACCCCAACATTCTCTCAATGGCCAGAAACGTCCCGGAGAAACACCAGGATTTACGTTAAACACATCTGGCAAAATACAAGACAATTTAAATTTCAACACGTCGACTTGGACACAGTAAATAAAAAAATAGGGCCTCAGCAGACTCACACCAGTCATCACAGATGTGTTCAGACACATTTGCAGCCCTGCATCTGTTTTGAGTTTGAAAGAAAGAAAAAGCCAACGGAGTCCAACGGGAAGGGTACGTTGCCAGTTTCAACACAGCGATCCCACAGTGGGGGGGGGACAAGAATGAGAACAGGGCTGTCAAGTCTACAGCGCACCAGAGATGTTATTCTGAGAGTAAATGGCGCCCTGCTAACGACTAGGTTTGTTCATCTGTGACTCAGTAGGGAGTTGCACCAAAGCACCATGGACTCGTCTTCAAAAAGACGACCAGCTCAGCTCCTGAACAGCTTTTTTTAAAATTTTTATTTATTCATATGGTGGTGCCGCTGTCCCGAAAGGAGCGAACAGTTTAAACTGTGTTTACGTTACACAAACTGGAGCGTCAAAGCATAACAGCGACTTCCCAGTTCTTGTCGTGTTAAAACTCTGCACCCTGTCCTGATCTGAGGGGAACGCCCGAGGACACCACACAGGGTCTGCAGCGCCCGACGCACCGACAGCATCTGAGCGTGATTGTGTAGGGACAACCGGAAAACAAACAAACAAACAAAAAAAAAAGTTCTGCAGCTGCTGGGATTGGAACACAAAGTGTCTGGAAGCCCTGGATGACCAAGCTACTAGCTGCCATAAAGGATAAGTTGATTCTTCCTACTGTGTGAGCCTGAAAATGTGATCATGCGTCTGTGCAGTTAGAGGAAGCCCTTGAGAATTAGGTGTGTTGCTTTAATTCAGTTGTCATGGCTTGTCTCATTCGATGAGTTGATTCCACAATATGTTAAAAAATAAAATAAAAGGGCCACCAAAGGCAACCAACACGCCGGCGTCGCCCAAAATCACGTCGTATTAACACTATTAGAGGCAATTACTGCAAACTCACTGAACTTTTTTAAAAAACACAAACACAAAACAGGAAGTACCTGCCTCACTGGAGTAACTCTGTAATGCTATGAAACACAGGACAAATCTCAAAAACTACTAAACCATATAGTGCACTACGTTTTGTCGAGAGAACAGCGCTATATGGGTACAACAGTGTGTCACCTCGGAGTGCCGTACAGCTTTGCTGCGAGAGAGGAGGGTGGAAGACCAAAACCTAACAGAAACAGCACGAGCCGTCTCTTTTTCTCTTTTAAAATAATAATAAAAATGGGGCGGAGGGTTACAGTGCAGAAAAACTTAAAAACGGGTCACCCAGACCCCTCGGACGAGCAGATTTAGCTCCTTTAACCGTACTGGACAAAAACATTCTTGTGTGACATTAGAAAAAAGCCCTATCTTATCCTAAGAGATCAAAATATGCCACGCACGACACAGTCGAGTCAAAAACTAGTAGAAAACACGAAACGAGCAGATCGAAGTGTAACAGACACAAAGTGTGAGAAGATAACGCACAAGTGTGGATGGATCAAAAATGAAGCCGGACCCTCTCGTTGTGACGACACTGATGAGTGGGCATTATTCTCTCACATGCACACAAACACGCATACGGAAGATAGATAAATGTAAAGGGATTGTCAGGCAGTCCAAACACACAAACTGACCACAATCACCGTTACGTCAGCGTCACTAAATGACACATTACTCACTTATTACAGAACAATGAAAATCTATTCAACAGCCACATTTAAAATGTGGGTCGGACCCGTCCAGATTTCCTCCACAGTGCGACTGAATTCAATCAAGAATGAAAGAGACATTTATTAGCAATCATTTGGCTTATTAACTGATGGCTAAATTTGTATTGATCCTGAACAAGTCTCTTGGGTGTAGTGTTCTGCTAGGTGCCTGACAACGTCGACCTTGAATAAACCAACAAAAAAAAACAACTAAATAAGACAAGACGCTCTGAGCTTACTGAAAAAGAGCAACCTTTCCACTTTGAGTTTCAAAAAAATAGCGCGAGTGAGATCAGAAGAGGAAAAGGGACTGGGTCGAGAATATTAAAATCAGGAGTAGAAAAGTGCAGGCCTCGTTGACAACTTCATCCAAAAATATCTGTTAAGTACAAAAGTGTCAAAAGGAAAGGCGGTGAGAGAGAGAGCAGGCAGAAATGTGAAGCCAGATGAAGACGTGTGGAGACAGACGGGGCAGCCTGCAGAGAGGGCTGCTCCGAGTCCAAATGAAGGCCTGAAGAGAGATAAGACACTAGTTTCCTTCCATAAGTTCACCACTGAGAGACCGTCTGAGCCTCAACTGTCTGCAGACCAGTTTCCATCAATTCCCCTCTGAAAATAAGTCATTGTCATTATCATTATTATTATTATTATTACTGTTTTCATTCTTCTTGAGTTATCAGCAATATATCAACATTCGTATAGTATCATCTATTAATGCTTTTATTATGGTTCATCAAGTGTATGTGTGAAGGTTATTAGTGTAGATCCTTCCACTGCCTCCACCACAGCTGGTGCCACACTCCAAAACTTTTTCAGTCTGGAACCCCGCCCTTCCCAGATGTTTAACCTTTGTCCCATTAGGAGAAGATCCGGATGCACTGTGTGGTTGGAGTGTGACAGACGGGGCATTCGGGCTCAGCTGACTGGCAGATTTGCCCGGCGCACTCCATGCAGAACAGGTTGTGGCCACAGGGAACCAGGGCTGCCGTCACCTCGCTCTCGAAACACACAAAGCAGTCCCTGTTGACTCCGGGGCTAACGCCAACCAGACCTGCAACCCCAGAGCCGGAGCCGCTTTTCAGACGGCTCAGCATCCCAGAGCTGAGACCCACGCCGCTGCCGCCGCCCTCGGAGTCAGTGGGAGAGCCACCAGGCAGGGAGGACGCCGAGCAGGAGGAGTAGCCGGTCGATGAGCCACCGGAGCTGGAGCTGGAAGCTCCTGAGAAGGAGCCGCCTCCTGTGCCTCCAGACTGCAGCCAGGAGAGAGTGCTGAGGGGGTCGCTCTGGGCACGCCGAGCCAGTGGGTGGTCCAGGGGGCTCACCCCTGTGTCCTGAGGCAGAGTTGGAGACAGTCGTGGAGTGATGGCACCACCGCTGAGGCCGCTACTGTTGCGACGTAGAGGCTGCTGCTGTGAAGAGCCGGCCGTCTTACTTCCTGTTCCACCGTTGACAAATGGTGCCCAGATGTTGGAGGCACTGAACTCAAAGCCCAGTTCCTCCGAGGGAGGTAGCCCTGGGGTAGAGTCACCCCCAAACGTGAATCCGCCTCCAGCACTGCTGGAGCTCGTGCTAAAAGGACTGGTGGGGCTGCCTCCATCGTTGGCCTTTGGGGTGGTGCTGAATTTGTCTGAGCTCATTGCGCCTTTGTGCGTGTGATAGGCAAGTGAGGAGGAAATCTTACGACTGGAGGTGTGTTGCATGGACATGGGAAGAGATGGGGGTGGGGAGGGAGGAGGAGGAGGAGGGGCAGAATGGTGGTTTGCAGCTCTGGACCAGAGAGATGATCCTAGCCCTCCGCTCAAGGAGCCGAGACCTTCTAGACTGACATCAGTGCCGTTGGTGTGGAAGTCATTGTCTCCCTGCAGGTCTACAAAGGTTCCAGTTCGCAGGGTGATGTGGGTCTCAATCTCCTCTCGCGCTCGGTCCACGTTCTCTGGCATCCCTGTCACCTCGAACACAGGGTCTTTCTCTCGGCTCGGGGTCACAATGTAGGTGTGAGTCTGCTGCTGGATGCGCTTGATTGTTGCTCCCTTTGGCCCAACAACCAAACCGACCACTCTGTAGGGCACTCGCACCTGGATCAACGACAGGAGACAAGATTTTATCAAGAGCACTACATTTTGAGGCTGTGACGGAATCCACTGACTCCATCTCCAAACCTGTTTCTGTACCTGAATGGTGGTCTGTCCAGGTAGGTGAGGTGGTCCAGGTAGCGAGCCTCCTCCTCCAGGACCTCCAGCTTTGCAGCGGGACGCTCGGATCATTGAAAAATGTTCAGCCGCGGATACGATCTCACGTTTGGCCATTTCCACGTCCTCCCTGCGTCCTGTCACAATGAACACAGGATCCTCTCCTCTGACTGGAGTCTTGATGTATGTGTTTGTTTTTGCACGGAGGGCCTTGATCTTACAACCTGACAGATTCAGAGAAACATAAAACAACTGTTTTATAGTCAAACTGATATTTTAACATGTTGGTGCAAAAACTACTTTAAAAAAGACATCAATCTCCTGTATTCACCAATTTTTACCCTCTTTCTTCTGCTACGGTCTAATGGTTACAGATGTTTATCCTCAGTTGTTTTACTTCTAATATCCAAGCATCTGCTTTTCCATAAGCATATATTAGGATTTACGTCATGGACTTAGCAGCAAAGCCAAAGACCGCAGCATGATTTTTGGGCACATTCTTGGTATGAGCCAAATGAAAAAGAGAAGCCCAGTGGCCTGAAGAAAGTACTTTGTCAGATTTGCAAAGAAAAAAGTCTACGAAGTCAGTAAAACCAACTTTATGTCCATAGAATACAATTAATAAAGTAAGTAAAAATTATAACCTTGTGTACTTTACTCATAATGCAGCAGGTGAACACAATTTGTTAGTACCGGTACTTCACAATTTACCAATGCATTATAAAGAGGTTATTCATGAGTTTGTAAACTTTTATAAAGAATTAATCATTTATAGCACTTTTCATTCATTTCTTCATAATTGAAATTGAAATTTCAAACGCCAAACAATTATTAGACTTAAATACAAAACACGTTTTGGAAATGAACGTTGAGCAACAAACATTAAATCCCACTTACCTGGAGGAATACAAGCACAGCTGCTTCAGTTTATGAACTGTGTGTTTTATAACCAGTTGTTAAAGCTTTATAAATGGTTTGCAAACTCATGAATATGAAATATTTTCAAATCATACAGAAAAGGGGCCTTTATTAGGATGTGGTACACGAGTCGTTTTTAAACGCGTCACTTTATAGCAATATAACGTTGACTTATTATTGTTTCTGTTCACTTATTATTTTAAGTTTCTGTTCGGTGACCTGAGATGACTTCTGTGGTGACTTGGCGCTATATAAATAAACTGAATTTGAAACTCGTGAAAAGCACTTTATGGGCAAATTTATTTGAAACTACAGTAAAGCAAAGCACCTGGCTGCTCAACAGTCACTTCATATACTGTATATCATAAAGATGGATAATACTTGGCTTTTTCTGCATTCGACTGGGTATTAAAGCCATATCAACCCTGCCAACACTCCTTAATGTGGTGTCTTTTTTAATAGCAGCTCATCATTAATCTAAATCAGAACAATGGAGGGGATGAGTGGATCCAGGCAAAGTGAGTCTGCAGCAGTGCCAGCGTTGGTGTCTCTGTGTCTTTAAACGAGCAGACTGCTCCGTCTTCGACCAATAGGACGCGCGGAGCGTGATGTCATTCTGGGAAGCAGAAAGCATGGCTTTTTCAAACAAAGAGAACAATGCCGTAATGCTGCCGCGGCAAAGCACAGCCCAGAACCTGAGCACAGCTCAAGGAGACTGTACACGAACAAAAACAGAAAATATGCGTGTATAAAATTAAAAAATAAAAAAGTATTTGGGTAGGCTCGTAAAGAAACAGCGGCGTCGGCCGACGGAGCTGGGTGCAGGGCGGTGCACCGCCCAGTCAGTGTTTGTGCGTCTGCTGCCCCGTTTCAGCCTGACAAAAAAAAAAAAAAAAATCAAATAAAAAAAATAAACAAACGACGGTTGCCAGAAACGTGGATTCCGCGTTGAAAACGAGCCGCTTCGCACGTGCGGCGCACGGACACGAGCCCATTTCGCGACGTTCCCTTTGTTTGGTGCAAGCTTCTAGACACGTCCAGACTCCCCGACAATCTGCCGCTTTGTCTGACCCTTCTCCACCCCTCCCCCTCCATCCTCCTCACCAACCGCGCTCGCGCTCCCACTCCTCTGTCACAGCTTTGTCTAAAATAATAATAATAACACCGGAGAAAACGAGCGCGAGATCTGGGTTGCTGTTAATTAAATCTCAGCGTGTTCACGCAGCGCCAACACGCGCAGACGGTTTAAAGTTCAGGGAGGGATTTTCTCAGCAGAACACCCAAACAAAGAGTCACCAGCCTCCACGAACACAACAACAACGAGCCTTCTTACCTTGTCTCCCCACGATTTCGGCGACGTGCTCGGAGCTCGGGACGGGCACGCACTCGGTCATGTTCACGCTTCTTTTCCTGCTGCAGAGGACGGAGCTTTGTTCCCCGTGGAGCATGGAGTGAGACCCAGCCATGTGGTACCCGCCCGAGCCGTAGTACTCCGGGGAAGGGGAGCAGGACGACGGCGAGTCCCGAGACCCGCTGGGGTGGTCCAGCATCTGGAGATCCACGTAGCCACCAACGCCGTTGCAGCTCTCAGAGCCCGGACCTTGGGTCCCGTCCAGAGCGTCCACAAGCCCTCCGCCCCCGCAGTCCACCTTGTCCAGGGCCATCAGTGACAGCTGGTCCAGGGCGAAGCGGAGCACCTCTTGGTGGTCCTCATCCCGGGACTCCTGGTCCGTCTCCCTGGGCAGAGCCACGCCGCTGTGCTGGCTGCTGATCATCACGTCGTGGTCAATGATCTCGGGATGGAATAAAGGGCTAGGCATAGTCCCTGCGTGGATCTCACATCAGATCACGGATGCCTGTTTTGTCTGGAGTGATCTCACCTTCAGCTGAAGTAAAAACAAATAAATAAAAAATAATTAGAAGAGCAGCCGGAGCTTCCATAAACAGCAGCATGCATGATAGTGTTGCTGTGCTCGCTTTGTCTGTTGTTACTGCTGTCTGACAACATTCAGCAGCCTGCTGCTCGTCTGTCAGGCAACCTGTTTATTTCTCCCCACGACAACAACGAGACCCAAACAAAATAAAAATTCAAGCGTTTATTTAACTCCTTCCACCGACGTTTTGAAAACATACACGGAATAAATACTGAAAGCCGCTGTTAGCTTCAGGAGGAAAGCTAACAGGCTAGCTACACAGTCGGCGCACAGTCACGTTGTCGACCCCTTTGTTTGGGAGCAGCGCGGCTAGCATCGCGGCTAGCCGCTTAGCTCTGACAGGCGAACTTCTGCTCAAAACAAAATACACTGTTGTTGTTTTCTTTTTTTTTTTTTAATCAAACAAGAGCCGAGGTATCACCAACTTACTTTATCTGGCTTTTCAGGTCCCCTTTCCGCTCGTCTTCCAGCTCCTGAGGTGAAGACGAGAAGGAGGAGGAGGAGAAGGAGGAGATCAGTGCGGCGCTTAGCGCGAGAGCTAACTGGAAGCTAAATGGGGGGCGTTGAAGAAAAAAACCGTTAAAATCGAAAAGAGGGCAGCGTTGTTGTTTTTTTTTTTTTTTCCCCTTCTCTCTCTTTTCTTGGAGTCAAAGCGCACTCCTAGGAGAGTCGTCGCGTCTTCATACCGCCAGTGGATGGGAGTTCCCTTTAAAAACAGTGATTCTCCGTTCCGGGCTGCCCGCCTGACCCCGCTCGGTCCGCCGCCGCCTTCAACTCTGCGCTTGCCGCCTGACCCAGCTTGGTCCGCCGCCTTTGTCTCGCCAGGCGCACGCCGCTCCGTCTGCCGCACACGGCAGTGACGTCAGACGCGGCACAACAAAAGGTTCAAAGGCCACAAGCGGCAAGCCGACAGCATCGAGCCCTCTCGCTTCTGGGACTGACAATCTGATCTATTTTGGATTTCTGCGAAGCTTGTATTTTTCCATCCCTTTAAATCGCAGATACAGATGAAAAAAAAAACAAAAAAAAAAAAAACAACACATTTTGTACCAGTTTGTAAATGTCTTTTTAAATATTTTGTTTAAATAGTTGTTTTTAAAGTGAGCTCACCCTTTTTGTATGAAGTCTTTGGTCCAAACACTGCATATCCCAACATTTATTAACGTTAATTATCATTATTGTTTTTATGCAATATGACATACTAGAAAATTAACTAAACCGAGGAAACAGTTTAGTTTTTTATAGCTGTTCTTCAAGGTTCAAGGTTCTTTAATGTCATTCGCATCACTAGAGATGGAACGAAATTGTGTGCAGGGTCCCAATTACTGTCTATCCAGTGATAGCAAAAATATAAAGTGTAAAAAGAAATAGTAAATAAGGATCCAAGATATAAACTAAGATATATGCTAAACAAACGCCAGACAGAAATGATCTACGCTAATCACTAATAGTGCAAAACAATACACCGAACAACAGCAGCACGAACATGAGTCTTTGTGGATGGATGATACGAATGAATGAATACAGCATGAAATAATCAGCAGCATGGATAATCAGCAGCACATATCACCAATCAAAGTTGCATTACAGTGATTTTTTTTTTTTTTTTTCAACAGTGATAATCCTGATTAGGGATTTATGAGTAACAGTTTCAGGGTAAGCTGTTTCTACACTTATAACCTTTATCTCATTTATTATTCATAGCTTTACAGCACTATTATAATAATTGAAAAAAAAACATGTCCAATGCAGTACAATAATAATAATAATAAAAAAATAAATCGTGGTTGTTGGTTTAAAATAGTATTTTTACACGTGAAATAGAAGAAAACCCAGAGTGGACGTCTTGCCCTCAACAAAGATGGCGAAGCGCGGCTTCACTTCCTGAATGACGCTGTAACGGAGTTCTCCGCAGCGGAGTGAAGCCTCGCCGCCAATAGTATCTTTAACCTCTGAACCTCCGAGTGTGCCAGTCCTCCGCCATATTGACTGTTGTCTTCACTGGAGGAGATAAAGAACATTTTCGGGTCCGAGAAGAACCGAAAGTGTGCTCGTCGAACCCTCGAAACTGGTGCAAACTTGGCCGAGGCGTAGCGCAAGCACCGACGTGATGGCGAGGAAGAAAAGCAAGCAGCAAGCGGCCGTCCAGAAGGAGCTGGTGCTCGGACAGCAGAGCGCGGCGAAGAGCCCCGTATCTCCCGGCGATGCAGCTGGCGGCGGCGGGGATGCTGAGCTGGACAGGCTGGCCAACACCAGGGCGAACCAGGTAGCTAAAACCAAACCGATCGCTCCGTTTGAAACGGGACAGTTTGCGCCACGTTTGGGCTCCAGTCTGCTCTTCCGAGCGTCGTGCCTTCATTTTGCACAATCAAAACAAAAACCCAAGGTGCAATAATTAAACGCTCGCTTAGTAAGAAAGCTATGTATGTCGGAGACTTGTCGCGGATGGTGGAGCTTCGCGGCGTTTGGTGAGCAGTTAACTCAGTAATAACGCTGGACTCGGCGAGCAGGGTCTGCGGGTCTGCAGCCCATCTCCTCCCCGGGCAGGTGACATTGTGCCTCGGACAGGTCGTCCTGTTTCCAGCCTGTTCAACTCTCAACCCGCCCAGCTAGCAGCGTTAGCCGCCAGGAAGCTAGCGTGCTGCAAACGTGCTTCATCCCAGCAGCCTGGCTTGTCGGCTAAAACAGCTCTCTTTATTTATTTTTTGTCGGCTACAAACAAAACCATGTTATTATTTGAGTCATGATTTAGTTGACTGATTCATTGCGTCGTTTTATCGTGACATTTCACTCGACTTCGTTGCATTTTTCTGGAGCACAACACGAGCTAATGTCCAAAAAGTTTCAGCGCGTGCCAGCTAATAATAATCTGAGGCAGTGCTACAAAAGCCCAAGTTTATGTTAATAATCCCACTTTTTTCCACCTCTTCTTCTCTCGGCAAACAGCTAACCTTACATCTACAGCCTGAGAGTGACTGTAGGTTAAATAAATTATTTACAATTTACAGTAAATTTTAAAAAAGGCATTTTTATCAGCTTGCATGTGGAAGGCATAACCTGGATTGCAGTCAGTGTTAATAATACACCTGATGGATTAGCTGTAGTTTGTGTCTGTTTACGGTTATTTTTAGTTGCTTGTAGTTACATTTTTTTATCTGTGTAATCTCTGATGTCTATGCAGTGTGTTTGACATTATTGCACCTGAACCTGAGGTAGCTGAGGGTGGACAAAAGGATTATATCATGCCAATATCATGTGGCTGCATATGTTATCTGTTTTCCACTTTTCAGTTCATGTGCATGAAAAAAAAAGTTGACAGGTAATCCAAGGCAAAGCGTCCAAGACTTTAAATGTGTCTGCATTTGTTTTGTTTACCAGTTTTTGTTGTTTTCTTAAAAAATCGTCAGTTATGGTCAATGATAAAGCCCCTACGGACTGCAGTACTCCTTAAGACTAACTTGTGATATTAAGCAATGTGATTAACATAGATTTGGCTCGTGTGTAATACCTTAGGGTTATTTTTTTTCTCCTCCTTTTATTATTGCAGACAGTCATCTTTTGTAAACGCCGCTGCAAACATGCAGATGAAGTGTGTGAATGCCGCGTCATTTGCTTCGCTTTGTGGCATTCAAATCAATGTTTACAACCGTTTTTAAATTATGTTTGATGCTTTTATGTCTAATTTTTCTGGCAAAAACTGTTTGCATTGACTTTGCACGCCTGCGCTTGATATTTGAAATCATGGAAACGGTGCACTCCTGCAAACATAAAACCGCGCTGAATGGTTGTCAACGCGAAGAGTGGGCGAAAGGGAAGTTTGTATTTGATGACACTAAGGCGGATCTCTTGTCTTGTAGATAAGCAAACAGGTCCTTTTAAAAGATTTGCATGCCGACCCAAATCCCAAACGCTGGCTTCAAGCTGCTCGAAAAAGGAGAGGCTAAAACTTTTATTCCCCTTCTGTTTGTAAACCAGCAGAATTACAGATCTCAGCTTTAATTGTAATACTATTTTTCTTTGTCCAGCCCATGCACACCTGCTGCCTCCTGTGCCACCGAGAATTCAAGGACTGGGGAGCAGGCTCTGTGAACGGGCTCCCCGTGGGCCACGGGACGAAGCTGGCCGACGCCGTGCCTGCGCTCTCCCAGGCCTTGCTGCGCGAGGCGCCGGGGCGAAAGCTGGCTGATGCCGTGCCCTCGCTGTCTCAGTCTCTGCTCGGAGAGGTGCCTCTGTGGATCTGTCAGAGCTGCTGTAAGAGTGTGGAAGAGGAGGAGAGGCGGAGCACGCAGGAGCAGCCCACATCGGTAGATACAAAGAGACCAATTTGGGTCATAACTTCTATTGGAATAAACAGTTTTTGGCTGTGGGGCTTACTAAACTGGTCTTTGTGTCTGTATGATGCAAGTTGAAGTTGTTTCTGCTGCATAAGGCAGAAACAGAGCTCGTGTTTGCTTTCTTGATTTTATACAAGTGCTGCATGTAGAAAAGCTGAATGATATTGAAATGAGCATGGGGCATCAAAAAGAAGACAGAAGGCAGAGTTGTTCATCATTGCCTTGTAATTATTGTCTATTTGTTTCTTTAATATTTTGTTTCTCTCGTTTCAAATGAGCTAATGCATTTCTTAGATGTTTTGCCTGAACTTGCCTGATTTGTACTCCTGATGCCGAGATACAAGCCTATAAAACCACCAGATGATCCGCTAATTGCTTTTTTTCCTCTTCTTCTTCGTTTCCCTTTCTACTCAGGTACCATTGTCACATTCTTCCTCCTGTAAGTCCCAAAGCTGTGGGAATGGTTACCCGGAACAAAGCGCCGTGGACTGGGACCCGAGTTCCTTCCTGTCAGCCCACAAACTGTCAGGTCTGTGGAACTCGGTCCACGGCAACGGAGGAGAGCACTGCAACCACAGCACTTCTTTACACTCACAACAAGGTCTGTCTCACAGGATCAAACCGAAGTGCTTAGTGATGGAGACGGTGATTGCTGACATTAACACAAGATATTTTATGTTCTGTGTTTATTTTTGTCCTAATCAGTGCTGGCTGTCTCGCTCACTTTACATTAGCTGTGGGGTGTATTCTAGGTCTCTTTGCTCAAATTTTAGTGTCCGATACCTCATTTGAACAAAGATTCATCTGGAAAAAGCTCACGGTGCTCCTTGAGCTGCTTTTTATATGACTACGTTTGGTTTATTTGTCATATGCAAATCAGCACAAGGTCAACAATGCAATGAAATTCTCAGGATGAGAAGAACCAGCTCAACTCCAAAAAAACAAACAAAAACAAACAAACAAAAAAAAAAAAAAACAAGAAATACCAAAGCATGCAACAAAAATATAAAAACAAGGTATCAAAAGTGAAAAAGTGAAATGCAGCTACAGCATCATGGTCCTATTAGCAGAATGGTTCTGTTAGCAGTGAGGTTCTGTTAGCAGCATGGTCCTATTACCAGGTATCTCTTGTAAATGAGTCCTCAAGGCTCAATGGGGATTAACCTGCCTAAATAAAGGTTGAATGAATTAGCAGTGTGGTTCTGTTAGCAGAGTGGTTCTATTAGCAGCATGGTCCTATTAGCAGAGTGTTTCTGTTAGCAGTGAGGTTCTGTTAGCAGAGTGTTTCTGTTAGCAGAGTGGTTCTGTTAGCAGTGTGGTTCTTTTAGCAGTGTGGTTCCGTTAGCAGTGTGGTTCCGTTAGCAGAGTGGTTCCGTTAGCAGTGTGGTTCTGTTAGCAGTGTGGTTCTTTTAGCAGAGTGGTTCTGTTAGCAGTGTGGTTCTGTTAGCAGTGTGGTTCTGTTAGCAGAGTGGTTCTGTTAGCAGTG
>JARVGV010001740.1:21271775-21282108 GCA_031762435.1 Hypsolebias longignatus | reverse complement strand
TTTTCCATCCCTTTAACACCCAGATACAGATCAAAAAAAAAAACAAAAAAAAAAAAACAACACATGCAATATAAACACGTGGTCATGGATGGGTGTGTTCATCATGGCTACCAATGATATGTTATCATCTCTGAATGATCTGTTGTTGCATTTACTTTCCAGTTATTTATTACTAACAATTCACAGAGGTGGAAAAGAGTCAAGGTGCTACCTTGTTATGCAGAATGCAATCAAAGAAATCTTTCATAAGTTAACATCTGTGAGTGTAATTTAAGCAAAGCTCACGCTAGTGATCTGTACGTGTGAGCTCTCAACAACTTGAAATCAAAAAAGGTTCAATACAGAATCTTCTCCAGCATATCTCAACAACTTAGCTCCATCTTATGTTACAGATCTTATTGTTCCATATTTTCTTACAGACCATTTCACTCTCAGACTGCAGCCTTACTTGTGGTTCCTAGAGTTTCCAAAGCAGAATGGAAGGCAGAGCTTTATGTAGAACCAACTTCAATTTTCTGTCCGTGAGGCTGATAAATCCTATAGTTAGGGTCAGCTTGGGTTTCCTGAACTATACCTTAGTTATGCTGCTATAGGGTTATACAACCGGAGGGCAAATTGACCTCATTTAATCAAATTAATATTTTCCGGTACAAATGACTACAAATTAATAATTTGTATTTGTTTCTCTTTATTTTTATTTTTTATCTTTCCTGTAGTGAGGACCTGCTCACCTCCATTCTGGACCTGCCACGCTGTGTCCGTTTCTCCTTCCTATCCTCTCAAACCCAGGTCGAAGCAGATGGCCGCTTGTCTTGAACCTGGTTCTGCTGGAGGTTTTATCCTGCCGGAGTTTTTCCTTTTCACTGTTGCCTTTGTGTTCGCTCAGGATGGGAGACTGCGATGAAATGAAGACTCAGACGTGTCTGCCGGCTTCATTCCTTCCTTAAATATACAACTTTACTGATTGGCATTTACAATGTATCTTGGTTCAATCTTTTCCTTATCAGGTTCAAGTAGGTTTTATTGTCATTTCACCACAGGTGGTGCACGAGGTGGAACAAATTTATGTAGAGTCCCAGTTACATCCAACAATAGCAAAAATATAGTGTTTTTTTTTTTTAGATATTTTTTTAAAGATAAATAGCAATTAAAAAAGAATCACTAGTAAGCCAGCTCAAATTATTGACATTCTGTAACATTAAAATAATGCAAAGCTTGATTATGTTAATATTTTCATCTGGAAAGCAGATCTTTAGCCATTTGTGCAGGTGCTGGTCATAACATTAGAATACTGTATAATGAAAATGTTCATTTCAGTAATCCCATTCAAAAAGTGAAATGTGCATATTATATTACTGTATATTCATTCATAACCCACAGACTGATATATTTCAAATGTTTATTTCTTTTAATGTTGATTATAACTAACAACTAATGAAAACACCAAATGCAGTATATCAGAAAATTAGAACATTACTGAAGATCAATTTAAAAAAAAGGATTTTTAGAAATGTTGATATATGAACATGAAAAGTATGAGCATGTACAGCACTCAATACTTACCGGTAGTTGGGGCTTCTTTTACCTGGATTATTGCAGCAATGCAGAGTGACATGGAGTCGATCAGTCTGTGGCACTGCTCAGGTGTTCTGAGAGCCCAGGTTGCTCTGATAGTGGCCTTCAGCTCTTCTGAATTGTTGGGTCTGGTGTATCCCATCTTCCTCTTCACAATACTGTACTCCATAAATTTTCTATGGGGTTAAGGTGAGGCAAGTTTGCCGGCCAATTAAGAACGGGATACTATGGTTTGGCAGTGTGCAGATGCCAAGTCCTGTTGTAAAATGAAATCTGCATCTCCATAAAGTTGGTCAGCAGCAGGAAGCATGAAGTGCTCTAAAACTTCCTGGTAGACAACTGCATTGCCCTTGGACCTCAGAAAACACAGATGACGTCGCCCCAAACCATCACAGACTGTGGAAACTTGACACTGGACCTCTAACAACGTGGATTCTGTGGCTCTCCTCTCTTCCTCCAGACTCTGGGACCTTAATTTCCAAAGGAAATGCAAAATTTACTTTCATTAGAGAACATATAACTTTGGACCACTCAGCAGTAGTCTCAGGTGAGACACTTATATGTCTCTTGTTCAAAAGTGGCTTGACAAGGAATGTGACAGGTGAAATCCATGTCTTGCATACATCTGTGCATTGTGGTTCTTGAAGCATTGACTCCAGCTGCAGTCCACTCTTTGTGAATCTTCCCCATATTTTGGAATGGGTTTTTGTTTCAACATCCTCTCCAGGGTGGGGTTATCCCTATTGCTTGTACACTTTTTTCTACCACATATTTTACTTCCCTTCTCTATTAATGTGCTTAGACACAGTGCTCTGTGAACAGCCAGCCTCTTCAGTCATGACCTTTTGAGTCTTGCTCTCCTAATGCAAGATGTCAAAATGGTCATCTTTTGGACATCTGTCAAGTCAGCAGTCTTCCTCATGAGTGTGTAGCCTACAGAACTAGACTGAGAGACAATTTAAAGGCCTTTGCAAGAGTTTTGAGGTAATTAGCTGATTAGAGTGTGGCACCAGGTGTCTTCAATATTGAACATTTTCACAATACAGTACTGTATTCTAATTTTCTGAGATATTGAATTTGGGGTTTTCATTAGCTCAGTTATAATCAACATTTAAAGAAATAAACATTTGAAATATATCAGTCTGTGTGTAATGAATGAATATACAAGTTTCCCTTTTTGAATGGAATTACTGAAATAAACCAACTCCTTCATGATATTCTAATTTTATGACCAGCACCATATGTCTGTCAGTGTATGAGGTCAGGAGTTAACAGAGCGCTAAAGACAGCTGGTTGTTTTCTTATGGCCCCTTTTATCAGACAGGTGAAAGTTGGAAGGTTATACATTTTTACAGATACAGAACACCACTTGCAGAATATACTGCAACTCTTCAGTACTCTCGTTATATTTTAGTGTATAGTAAACATCTTCAAATGGTTTCTGCTGAGATCAAATTTTCAGGAACAACTTGGAGACAAGTTTAGGAAATAATAATGAACTGGGAACCAATGTTAGTCAAGAGGTGGAATTAGCACGAAAAGGATTCCTATTGAATTGCTTTTAATTGGTCTTTAACTGCCGTCTTTGTGGCTGCTACATTTGCCATATTCACACAAAAAAGATGACACATACTTCATCATATAAACTGCATTTATTTTACGGTAATAGTAGTACAAGAACACAATCTTCAATGAAATACAGTACAACAATGGTTTACAGCTTTTGTTGATATCGTATAATCCAGATCTTTAAAGTTAATGTAGTTGGTAAATCAACACAGAAAATTACTTTAACACAAACGTGAGGAATCAAGTTTTATAACCTGGAATTACTGTAACAAAGTCCTTATAATATTTGTAAAACTGGGATGTTTGCTTCTTCACAGCCACCTAAATGCTGCGTTTACAGTAAAAAAAAAAAATACTGCATTTTTTCCTTTTAAACTAAACACATGGTGTGATACACTTCTTGCAGCATCAGTAAATATAAAGGAGCACAAACTGGGAGAAAGGTTAAACTCGTACTTCAGAGAACCAATATAAACATCACAACAAACATTCACATGTATGAGGTTTGCATCTTCAGTAAAAAGCTTGAACAACTGGTAACTAAATGTAACACTGCATCGTACTGAGCACCTTCCACAGCTGCCTTACATTAGTAGAGGTAACAAAAAACAACTTAAAGCACCCTTTAAGGATTACACTACAAGGTGTAAAAATATACATCAATAAAGACTACAGTCTTTGTTTAGGTTAGAAAAATCTGTATAATGTCTCCATTGAAACTCTTTTTCAGTGTATAGAAAATCAACATGTAACCTTTCATTTAAATATCTGAGTTTACCAGCACTCTTCATCTCCAACAAACCTGGAGGATGGACAAGATAAACAGACACTATTCATTTAGAAATGCACTTCAGATTACATTTTGACTCAAAGAGTTGTATTTGATGAATCAATTGAAGTTACTTTAGAGTCGATCCTGTGTTTCACTGTACCTCAGTTATACCTCCTCCTTCATCAGCGGCTCAACCTTCTTCTCTAGTTTGTCGACAGCATCATCTGCAAAGGTGTCCTCCACCTGAGCCAGTGAGTCAGCCATCAGGGCCTCCTCTAGCCGTCGTCTCACGTTCTGCACCAGGTCCTCCTGCTTCCTGAGGCGCGCACACAAGGAAAAACAGTGTTACTATTTACATGAAGCACCTTGTGGCCCAAAAGTCACAAATTACTTTATTTTAACAGCCTCAGAGATCAGTAGTTGTTAAGAAGTTACCATAGAGACTGAGTCAGCCTGAGACATTAGGCTCATTGTAGTTAGTTTTACAGGGCACATGTCAGGGGGTATACCTATACATGCTTTCCTTTTACAGCTGTGTGTGAGACAGTGAACCCTGTGAACGTGGCTCACTGCTGATTTCAGAGCAGGAGAACTGCTTGAGTCATAAATAATTTATCTGCATCAATTTGCTAAACTGCAAATCAAAACCTGCTATTCAACTAAGCCCCAAAAATAATAATAACGTTAAACATGGATGAGTTAGACTTAATATAAATTAAAAGACCAAAATACTCACACTGTAGCATCAATATTAAAAACATTTTCTTTGGTAAGCCTCCTACAGCCAACTAGAAACTAATGCGAGCTGAGATGATTTTTTAAATTTAAAATATAAAGCAAACGCAGATGCATAAGAAGCAGAACACTGTCTTGGATCAAATGAGCATCTTCAGGTTGTGCTTTGTAGGACTCGAGGTTACACTAAGATCTAAGATATATGTATATATCTATATGTAACATTTCCCGTTAACAATACTACTGTATTTACCCATAGTTAGTTAAGAACTCACAGAACAGCATTATGCGCAGGAACTATCACAACCTCATAGTGGAAGAGACAAGTGTGTAACCTACAACATTTGTGCAGCGTCTCCTGAGATAATTATGTATTTTTAAATTTTAGATAGGACTTTAGAAGCCCAGACAGTGAGAGCGCGAGTGGGTTTGCAGCCTGCTAGAGCACATCAGACTAATTCACTATAACATTTTACAGTCAGTACATGTGGGCAAGTTGTGTCCACGCTTGATGACTCCAGAATAGAACACTCAGTGAAAATTGCTCTGTGTGCACCCTGATTTTACGTTGCTATCAGTGATGATCAAAGCCAGAGCTGATTATGAACCACGACTAAAGCAGAGCCAGATGCCGACTGAACACCACAATAATCCACACAAAAGTCAGATGTTAACCATTCGCAGGCTTATTGATCACTAGAGAAGCAGCACTTGATCTAAACATCTTCCAAGGTTTTTCTCCACCATGCTACTGTTATAACATGATTAATGATTATCTGATCAACTGCTTGGTAGAAAAGAAGCAGATTCACTCTATAATTTCCATCTGAACACTAGAGTAAATAAACTATTTCAAACTGCACCCTTTAGGCTTTCATTTTATATTTTGTAGTGTGTAATTTAAACTCTTATGTTGCAATAACTTTCACGTGTGAAACCAAACCTCAATTTGGACACCTTGAAAGAAATGTAAATGTCTCAGTGTAAATGCGCAACTTTATTGCCACTATTTTGCTTTGTTTATGTTGCCAAAAAAAAAAAATTTCAGCATCAACTAAAAGGAACCAATAAGCTCTAAGGCACATACTACTAGCACTACTATATAAACCTTACATTAAAACACACAGAATAAGAGAGATGATAAAGTCAACTGCATAATCATGTTTGGTGCCTACTTCTATTTATAAACAGGACTATATTCACAAGTGCAAAGTTTTGATGAAGACAGTAAAACAGGACACTCAATATGTTGCTCTACCTGACCCCTGAATGTAGGTACAACCATAAACTTTACTGATAGTTTTCAAATATGCACTGTAAAAGAAGCAACAAGCAACATTTAAAATGAAATTCTCTGTATTTACAGCACTGATCACACCTACCTGATGTCCTCATCAGTCACTACAAAAGCTTTGCAGAGAGGTTGTGCCGTGTTCAGCCAGACTCCAGGATTTTTCTCCACTGCAGCAGTGAGTTGGCCGGTGATGGGAGCGGGGCTGGTGTGCAGGGCACTGGCGATGGCAGAAAGCAACGTTTTGTCTGAACACGCAGGCCCAACACCTAATCAAGGGGGTTAAAAACAAACAATGAAAGGTCAGCCTAGGAGAACTCTCATTTTATCTACACCTAAAGTTGTGTTTTCAAGGTTACTCTCACCCTGCAAGCCTTTGGGAAGATCCATAGTTTTCACCAGCTCTTCTGCGATGTCAAATGCATTTAACCCACTCAGCTTTCTCTCCCAGAACAGCTAATGAGACACACAAAACACAGGTCAGGAAGATTTTTAATAAAATACTGCATGTACAAGTATCCATGGATTAAAACAAAACATAAAAAAAAATGTTTTGACTGAAAAAAACCAAAAACATGCATGTTAGGTTGATTGGTAACTCTAAATTGTCTCTAGGTGCGAGTGAGAGAGGGAATGGTTGTTTGTCTCATTTGTCTCTATGTGTCCCTGTGATGGACTGGAGACCTGTCCAGGGTCCCGCCTCTCGCACAGTGATTGCTGGACATGGGCACCAGCGACCCCCCGTGACCCAAAAAGGAAGAAGCGGGTAAAGATAATGGCTGGATGGATATGGATTATATTTAGAGGATTTTAGCCCATATTTGATCATTTACTAAATTACATTTATCACAGTGCAGTTACTCTGGGTGCACCGATTACAGTTTTCTGGCCAATCACTGATCTCTAAAAAGCCTGACCTGCCGATTCTGTTTTATAAGCGACACTCTCAGGTGTTATAAGGTCACAAAACACCTTCAATTCTACAATCTTATTTTACTGAAAAACATACCCTTGAACAATATTCTAGCAACAATGCAAACTTGTTTTAATTTGCCATGAGGTTGTGCTCTGAAATATAAATGAAGTTTAGACAATTGTTGTTAAAACTATAAAAATAAATGAATAAAAATGGGTAAAATCGGTTTCTCATGTAAGTATCGGCTGATCACCAGAAATTAAGGAAATCGAGCCTCTAGTTACGTCTCCGTATGATTCTAAATTTAATAAAGTTTAGCTCATCCAAACAGCTGCAACACCTTGTTGCTAAAACATCGTATAGAATTGAATTCAGCAAATATTTGTGATAAACTTTAAACACATGAATCTGACTATCTCACAGAGATAATTTTATGAGTTTAGGATAATAAAAAAAAGTTAAACGGAGACACACATCTCCGCTATAATCTGGGGCACAAATATTCATCTTTTAGCGTAAATATTTCCGTTGCGGTGATGGAGAACTTAAATCCATGAGCATCTAAAACGCGACAAACTCATCCTAGATTGTAATATTTACCACATGAACACCAAGCAGACCGCGTTTGATGAGAATTTATTTAACCTGTAATAAATTTAAGAAAAAGGAGGTTGTGTCTATATTCTTGGACTTACTTGTTTGGGTTGATCCACTGCTTTTTGAGGGTCAGTCTTCACTTTGTTGGTGGGGTGATTTGTTATCTTGGTCACTGGCTGTTTGAAGATGGACGCGGTTTGTCGAACTGGTAGTGTTGTGTTTAAATCAGGCTTGGCCTGCAGCAGAGACAAAATGGAGAGTGATGCTGCAATACCTTAAATAGATCCTGTGTGTTTTATCACACCATTATAAAGTAAAAAACACATTAGTGAAAAGTGTTTATCTGTATGGTTTAA
This sequence comes from Hypsolebias longignatus, assembly GCA_031762435.1. Taxonomy (NCBI): domain Eukaryota; kingdom Metazoa; phylum Chordata; class Actinopteri; order Cyprinodontiformes; family Rivulidae; genus Hypsolebias; species Hypsolebias longignatus. Next base: position 21,274,297 of record JARVGV010001740.1, on the reverse strand, counting down.
CTACTGCCTTAACATGATAATGTTGCCTGTACAAAATCAGGCTTAATATTTAAGCATTTTTTAAATTCTTGTAAATGTTTATAAACTTACAATGCATAAAATAGTACAAGGTAAAAACCAGTGCTTTAGTTTAACGACACTGAAGAAAGAAAAAAAAGAGTTAAGAAACCTGTAGTTCTAGTACTTGTAGTGCACATAATGGTGAATCATGAAACGACGTGTGCGGGGGAGGGGTTACCAGTTACAAATGTAGTAACATACTGTATACCATCTCTGGAAAAGTTAATAAATATAAATGCTAAGATTTAAATTAAATGTTAACCGGTAACTTGTGTCAACTTTTTTTATATATAAAATGAACTGGTAAAAAGCTAAATGTACTACTCATGAGAAACACTATTAAACATTTTTATTATGTAGGTCATAATGAGTGAGCGAACTGGTCTCATGATATTTTAATGACTTTTCCAGAGGGCGTACTGGGACACTGACAACGTTGCACAGTTCTTTCAGAAGGACTATACATCCTGAAGGCAAGCGTTTATTTTTATTTGTTATTTTTGATATATTTTTACAGCTTTGAGGTTTTGTAACCAGTCTTTTTTTTTTTTAACTCAATTGTAATACTTGTTTGTGTTTTTACTTTAGTTGATTAAAGGGATCGCCTGGAATTTCTGAAGTGTGATTTAATCTCTTTAAAATGACTTTGAGGCACTTTGTTAATAATAATAAACTGCATGGTGATATGCAAAGGGCTTATTTGTCAATTTTTTGTTTTATTTTACTCTGAATGTAACTGATCCTGGGCAAACTTGTACAGAACATATGCTGGTTAAGATTCTCAGTATCAAAGATAAATTTAGTGTCTAAACATTTACTTTTTTTTTTTTTACATCTATTTCATGGTTACTTCAATACGAATAACAAATATATAAGCATTTCACATATTCTTCATTAATAGGTGTAGGGGTAACATCTGTTTTTGATGCAATGTGAGCATGGAGAATTACAAATTATTTTCAAATGTAAAAAACAACAACAAAACAACCTTTTACTATTAATCAATACAGTACTGTAATGCTGAGGAAGGCGACCCCAAGGTGTAACTCAGAAATGTGAAAAGCTCTGACAGTCTATGGCATGAACATAACAGACACATACACAAAATGGCTGACCAATATATATGGCTGGAAGTAAATTAATCAGAAGTATACCACCACTTTGAAGTGGCCGGGGTGTGGGGTGAGGTGCAGGTAGATAATTGAAATGTTATGTTTCACAATTGTTTTATCATTGAAGCCCTGTGAATTGAATTGTGAAGTGTTAAAAGTTTCCCACGTGATAAAAAATACCCAATATCATTTATTTATTTTTTAATCTGTGTAACGCTACATTTTCAAAATAAATTTATTTTCCTGTTCAGTTGTCTTGTAAAACGTTATATACTTTTTAGTGCCCGATTGATATATCGGTAGGGCCGATATAGATGTTAGGGGACCTATTGGTATTGTGATAATTGTCCCATTACAGTGTTTCCCCTACCATTAAACAAGCAGGGCGCCCCGCACTGTCAACAGAAACAAGCGCCATGCCTGCTGAACCCCCTCCCCCTGACAACTGCCAGCACTGACGTAGCACTAAGCTAGTGATGTATAATACAGATGTGCTAGGTAAAAAGCTCTGTTTCCCTCAGGCTTAGCCCTCCCCACCTGCCCTGAAAACTGTCAGTACAAACAGCGCGCAACGCAGACGTGTCGCAGTCACCACTGTCTCTACCCCACCACCCCAGTCGACAAATGTCACGGGGATAGATGGGCGTGCTGCCAAGGCAAGTAATGTAGGATAAACACTGCATTATGCGCAAATATAAGCACTTCTAATTTTCACCCTTAAAATGCTGGAACCAGTCGTAATTGTAGAATGTATCCAGCAGAGAGCGCATGAAGACTACTTTCAATACATTGTTGTTCACTTAAGTTTCACTTTCACGTTCAGCACAGACAGCAGAGGGAGCACAGAGTCAGCACAGAGAGCAATATACCGTGTAGCACATTTTGCTGAACAGAGAATGGCAAGTTTATTTTAAATGATCTGTAAAATAAATGAATAAATAAATCTCTTCAATCCTCCAATCTGCTTGTCATTAGCTACGTACCTCTCAAGTTAGCAAGCTAAAGTTAGTTAACCTTGCATAGGCCATTACCTTGTAAAACATTATCCAGAACAATAAATCTAACATAGAGGTAAAACACATCAGTGTTAGTAACATTATATTTGTCATACTCAATGAAATGCATTGTTTGTTTCTTTTCTTCTTCTTTTTTTTTTTTTGAATGTCAAGAGGACCAGACTTAACTTTTTTAGATTTTTCTGCCTAGATTATTGAGCATGCATCAGGATATTAATTTCTCTTAATTAAAAATAATAATAATACTACAAGCCGGATTCCAAAAAAGTTGGGACACTAAAATTGTGAATAAAAACTGAATGCAATGATGTGGAGGTGCCAACATCTAATATTT
>JARVGV010001740.1:21248322-21258340 GCA_031762435.1 Hypsolebias longignatus | reverse complement strand
TAAGTCTTGCTTCCACAACTCTCTCCCAGATCTTCATCGTGTGGCTCATCAACTTAATTCCTCTGTAGTTGCTACAAATCTGTACATCACCCTTGTTCTTAAAAATGGGCACAAGCACACTTCGTCTCCATTCCTGACATTTTCTCACCCTCACATATGCCATTGGATAATTGAGTCAGAAACCTCACTGCCATCTCTCCAAGACATTCACAAACTTCCACTAGTATGTCATCAGGTCCTACTGCCTCCCCCTTCTTTAATCTTTTCAGAAATTGAAACAATCTGTACAATGATGAGAAATAAAATGAACAAAGATGATTTATCATGTCATTCAGAAAGATTAAATGTCGGAATCGCCAATCATTGGTTGAAGCTGAGCAGTGAAGCTGTGTGGAAGTTTTACTGTGAAAAAGAAGCCCATCCCCTCCACTTCCTGTTTCCCTGGACACCCACTGACCTCGAACTTGTTGCTCCAGGTTGAGTATAACATTAACAGCCTGTTGCAGTATGATCAATTTGGTTTGTGGTTTTTCATTGCTCAGATGGAGCTGACACATGTGGCCCAGTTCCTTAAAAGCCCCGTTGATGTCCCGCACACGGAGCCGCTCGCGGGTGTTGTTCGCCAACCTCCGCGCTTTCTCCCGCTCAGCCTTGACCTCCACCGGTAGATCTTCGTCATCATCATCATCATCCACATCATCTAGACTACTGAAGAGTGCGTGGCAGATGAGGAAGGAAGGAAACAACAGTGTGGGTATAGTTCAGTTGTGTAAACGCCCCAGTTAATTAACATCAACATTCCAGTTTCATTGACTGGTCTTTTAGGGTGGGGCCAGGTACAAACAGCACAACTTCCGTTCCAGGAGAAAATCTCCTGAAAACAGTTTCTGTTAGCTCCAGAAACAACTGGGGCTAACACAAGAACTGAATAAGCTGCTAAAAATTTCCAGTTTTTGCTAGGATGACTTTAACGCAGAAGACTGTGTGGATTAAAATGATAAGGAGTCATAATTTAATAACACCTTATAAAATTTAGATTAAACTGTATTTTGATCCTGCTGCAATACAATATTTCAAATGGCTTTAAATAAAATTAAGCTTCTTGTTAAAGGAAATGCCAGCCACTATGAAGCAAGTTTTACTCCATATAATGAGGAGATAAATACTTGAGCTACCAAATGTATTCTTCTCTAATCTATTCTTAACAAATCAGTTTTCAACTTTCACTGTTTATTAGAGTTTGAGCAAAAATATCTATGTTCATAAAATCCAGCACATTCCAAAAAAATAAATAAATAAATCAGAGGGTTAAAAACTGGCTCCATTGGGATCCAGCTGGTTTACAGAAATAAATTACTTTTGATGAATAAATGAATGTATTTATAAATTTTAGACACCTTGTTCGAAAGTGGGTCTTCATATCTTTTTTCTCATCCTCTGATTTGTCAGTAATAGAGCAGTTCTCATCATCCTCCCTCTCCTCTTGTTTGACCATAGCACCACTGGAACGAGTCAGGTTGCCAGGCAGAACTACAGACAAAGTTTAGACAAAAGATGAGTTTTGTCAAACAAAAATAACATCCATATACATATATATAGCTAAAATGATGATATAAACAAAAAAGTCCCACCTGCTGTATGCTGAGAGCCTGAATGAACTGATGCAGAGTTGTGATGCAAAAGTCCTCCACTAGAGGGTAGACCAGCAGAGTCCTCATGATGGCTGAAAATCTGAATGACAAGTCATTTATCTTTGTAACGTGGCACTCTCGGTTTAATTTTTACTCGTCTGCATTAAATATCCATTGTTAGTGTATAGCTTATTTTTTTAGTCATTATTTGAAATCTCACCAGCTCTGGCAGGCGACTGACCAATCCGAGTGCTGCACTGCTGAAGCCTGGCGGTAACCCTCCCTGTCCGCAGGCGTGTCGTTGAAGAACACAGATGGCTTCATCAAAGTGGTCTCCTATTTTACTCTATGAAACATGAAGAACAAGGGAAGAGATAAGGTGATGTACAAAACACTGCTTTACACTGATGAAAGAAAAACAGCAATTTACAGACACTCACCGTAGACTGAGCTCCACAGTCAAAGTTAGGTGAAGGTGTGGCCTGGCCAGAAGACCGAGTCCACTGGGATGCAGAGCCTTTAAAAAATACTATATTTTATTTACACTAACATTACAAATGATTCATGCAAGTCACAGAGATTCACTCCTTAATAATCTTAATGTTACAAGCATTTTACTAATGTGAAAATGCACTTTTGGATTGCTCCTTCCTGATGAATATTGCTCTCATTATGCTCCGTTGTGATCAGTAATTAACGTTAATAGAGACTTGATATATGACTATGTGCAGAAAATTATCTGTCAACACAATAAAAAAAAGTTTATTGTGTTCTGCGCTTTCGGCACACTTAGCTTGCTGATGTACATCCTGAGCCAAAGCTTACGCTTTCCACTTAATCAGCCAACTGAAAACCTATTTTAGAAAAACAACTTTGACAGACAACTTTTGACACAAAAAGAAGAAAATTACCAACAAACAGCTCAGCAAAAAAGGTGCTAATGAACATGAACAACAGCAGGTTGAACAATAAGAGACAATAACAGCTGGTGAGATATTGGTTTTAAAAGATGTGTCAGTTTTGTGAAAAATCATAAACTCTAGTCTCTAACAAGAGCGAATGTAGCAATAACAAACATTTTTCACAGCGTGTGAGCTCTCCAGGCTCTTCTGCAGAAATACAACTAAACAAGAAAGCTGAGTGCAGCAGGAGTGGATCAAAAGACAATGTAGTAGACAAGAATAACTCCCTTCAAAAGTCCAACAACGTGGTGCGTAACCATCAGCTCAGGGCTGACAGACCCAAGTACAAAGTACAAGAGGTCTTTTACTACAGAAGCCAAAAAATGTTCTTCTGACATGAAAAAAGCCAAGAACACAACAGGCAGCAAGTGATGAATGACATCAATGAAGCATGGCATACGGTTCATGAACTCTACCTTCATAGTTAAAGCTGCAACTCTGATGCAACTAGCAATTTGCAGAATGAAAGCAACCCCAAACAAGAAGGACAATTAGTTTCTTCAGTGAGCTGAAAACACACGTCCCTGATACAAGCACACCTCTAACCTTGTTGTTTTTCTCCTTTAAATAATATAACACAAACTATTCAGAACATAATTTCTAATTCACATTTCACAAAGATCTTTAATGTGTTCATTCGTACTCATCTGCTCACACAGACTCATGTTTGTGCTGATGTTCGGAGTATTGGTTTGTACTACTAGTGCTTAGTGCATTTTTAGTTAATGTTTTTCTTAGTTCATATCTTAGATCTTATTAGTTTTTCTTTTATATTTTATACTTTTGTTGGATGTAACTGGGACCCTGTGCATACAGTTTCGTTCCTCTACATGTGGTGCCAATGACAAATAAAGAAACTCTGACTCTGAAAATTGTTTTCACAGTGCTGTAGATTAATAGAAAATACCACATATGTACACTTAATAAATACAGGTATATATATATATATATATTTTTTTTTTAATTTTTAATTATATTTTTTTTATTATTACATAGAGATTTGGAAAAACAAACATTGTTTGTTTCTAATCTTTTGACAACAAACGTATTTGTCATATAAACTGTGTGAACATTTTCATGCTTGAACACAAATGGGGAAGTGACCCCACCTTCTTTTTATTTTTACTATTTTCCCTTCCTCTCTCATAAGTTAAATTAGGTTTTTGTGTGTGACTGATTAAGATGTAGTCATTTTTCTGGACAGAAAACTTTCATCAAATTTAAAAATGATCCCAAAAACAACAAAAAAAAAACACTGTTTGTGCCATTTTGAAACAAATGCCAAATAAAATCTTAAAAAACTGTTTTAGCAACCAATTAAAATATTAAACAACAAACTTTCTGCAACTGTCTCTTTGTTTAATACATGTATTTGCAAAAAAAGTCTGATTTGACTTATTGAGATAAAAAAGGTTTATGAAGGAATTGGAACCATTTTCGACTGTTATATACTATATAAACTAAAATGTTGCTTATGTATTTCTAACCTAAATTAGAATAGAATTAACTGAGATTTCAAGATGGTGGAAAAATGCACAGCAGTTTTCTGTTATCGCTGCTTTGTGGGGGGAATACTTCAGTATTCACTTCACTAAAATAAAATAAGTCATGCCTAACTGCACATTGTTTCTGCAAAGTAGCAATCTGAGTTTGAGGTCACAGGAAAGCACTCACCTGAAACAGCCTGAGGTGAGCCAGAGGGAGTAGACGGAGATGGAGGGAAAGCATTACTGTTGGTGTCTGAAGGATAGATCTGAACAAAGAATGTCTGACTTTTTATCAAATTAAACTACTTGTCTGTTTACACTGACGATGCTTTAAACAAAAAAATCATAAAATGTATAATTATGTGGAAAAAAGAACAAATTACTTGTATAGAAATATGTAGTTTATGATTACTTACTGATGCCAGGGCTTTCCCAACCTCATCCCCTGAACTTCCAGGTACTACACCCCGATTTGCTTGAGAAATGAAAAACAAACTTTGATCACAATCACAGATTGGATATGTGGCAATATTATTTTAATGTTTAATAACATAAAACAGAGAATTCTGAAAGAAAAGTGGAATATGTTATAAGATTTACCCATCATGGTTTCCGTGCCAGCGATAGGGGGTGTGTGGTTGGGGACTCCAAAGCTGCTGGAGCCAGAGTGGAAACCAGCAGGGTGAGCTGCGTTCACCTCACTGCCATGCAGTGGGTAGTTTTGGGGAGAAAGGGGTAGGGGCTGCCGTTTCTTGGAAGAACAATCACCAAACAGTTTAATTAAAATAACCAGACAGAAGCTTTTATGATCCATTAGGAGAGAAAAAAAAGTGTTTGCTGATTTTAACGTCTCCAGTGTGAAGTTACAGCTCACCAGTCTATCTTGAGGGTTGATGGCAGTGAAAGGTCCGTGCTGGCCCAGATGGGGGGAGTTGCCCAGAACAGCAGAATAACCAGGCTGAATCATCGACCCGGCAGAGTTCCAAGGATCAGAGGGCGGGTGGAGACCTTCTGTCAGGGGCCATCCAGCAGAGAAAGGGGAAGAATCAAGGGTGAGGGATAACCAGCCACAGGAGACCAGAAGACAATGAGGACTGCATATGAGACATGTCACTTTACTGTGACGACTTTATTCAGCCGTGATTCACTATTCAACAGCCATGCACCAGAGGGGCTTCAGTAACCTACAACACCTTTGGTGCATCTGGACACAATACAGTTCTGAAACCAGTGTCCCAACTGCACTGGCTTCAAAGGAAAATTCCAGGAAATTATTGTCTTTGCCAGACTAAACGTTTCAACTAAACACAAAGGACAAGGAGAGACTCTAGGGGAAAATATTTTTTCGACTGACCTTGCATGTAGAATGGTGATGGGTAGACATTTCCTGCTTTGAAGGAAGGGTAGCAAGCACTGTCTCGAGTAAAATTCTCCCCTGTTGCTGGTGCAGAAACCTACACATAAAAATGTGAAAGCCTTTGGCTTAATGCTTCAAAGTTTAGTCTGAAAGAACTACGGTACAAAACAAGATGCAGGGAAACTATGCAGCAGCCTAAATGAATAACCACACCACTGCAATATTTACTCAGGCCTGAATAAAGATCAGTGGGTTTAAGATATAAAAACCTGTTCTTAGTTAGCCATGTCCTTCAAATCAAATCAAGAATTATACTGTATTTGGAAAAAATCTGAACAAATTGAACTAAACTTTTCTTCAGTGGTTTGATTAAACGGGGAAAAGAAGAGGAAAGAGAGGGAGCAAGGCGATGCACTCCTAATTACTAAACCATCTGCCGAATCCTGGATGGCGGCCAACTCCACTGGCAGCTGGGATAGAGCGATGGGGGAGGGAGCGGGAGAAAAGGGAGGGCTGTTGTTTATGGTGGTGAAGGGGGGTAGAGAGGGAGGCTGAGTGAAATGGGGTAGGGTGGGGAAAAAATAAGGAAATATGGTGTCCAGAGAGGGAGACTGAAAGGAAAAAATGAGGAGGAGGAGTAAAAAGCTTTAAACTCTTGTATGAATCCTCTTCTGGGATTTGATGAGACGACTTGGCAGAGGGAAAGAACTGTGGCCTCAAAGCAAAGGCCCCAGAAATAAAACACACTATAAATACATGTTGCAAATGAATGACTTGGTAAATAAGTGGCTTTTCCCTTTTGTTCCTTTTTGACTCTGCTGCTGCAGATGCACAGCTGTAAGACCTGGAAGGCCTGTATTGCTGCTATTATACTGCTTTCCAAGGAGAGGCTTTGGATGTCGAACTGAATGTAAAAAAGGGCGCAAGACATGAAAATTTGGGGTCTCTTGGAATGAATGCCACTGCTCAAACATGGTGCAGGGCTGAAGCTTTTCTGAATGTTAGTACTTACTGAGGAGGGCAGGCCGGGGGGCATTTTCCTGATCTTTTTCGGCTGTGACTCTGCAGGGAGTGAGACAAGAAGGAAATTATGTCAGTGTGCTCAGTCAGAATTAAAAAAAAAAAACAGAAACTTAAAGAAAAAATAACAACACAATAGGTAATGAGGGCTTTCACAAATGATGCTTCCTTCCTTCCAAATTCCTGCTGAACCAATAAGTGACTACTCATTAATGCCTGTTCATACAGTAATTAGGCTGACGTTATTCAACAATTGTTCCTTTCTGAAACTAGTTGATGTCACTTTCTCTTACAAAGTACAAAGAACAAGTGAGACTTTGCAGACCTCTTTTAAGGCTTTTAACAAGATAAATAAATGTACGCACAAATGTCAATTTAAACCAAACTAAAGCCGTTTTTATTTTAAGCGAAATCTGTGGTGACCAATCTGTCCTCTGTTCAACATTTGCTTACCAATGGGGTCCTGTGAGGGTCTCCTGCGTGCGTTGCTTCGCTCATATGAGTAAAACTGGGAACTGGACTTGACAGTGGATGGAGAAAGGTTATCTGGACTTGACATGGGTATGTCACTGTGCATAAAACCAGGCTAAAGAAAAGTTAAAGAAAAGAGAAGTGAGGCACAAGCTTGTCTGAAACTGGAAAACACGGTTTACACTTTAATGTAATCATAAAAAATTCAGAGGTTTGAATTAAAACAATTATACAAAAAAGAAAAAAAATACTGATGACTACATTGTGCTGATGTGGAGTTCAACCACTTTCTTATTTTCCCCATGTTCAGAATTTAGGTATAAAATCTTGTAATAACGAATAGTAGCAGTAGTCGGGTGAAAAAACACAGAGCCTGCCAATTGTGCTGCAATTCAGTAAACAGCTTTGTGAGCCATGGACAAACCCACCATGCCAACTAACGGTTTGACAACAAGAAAGAGATCTACTCTGGAAGGTAGGACTTCAGAAACTCTATGATCTTAAACAATCTGCAGAAAAACAAAATAATAAACTTTTTTGTTTTGTTTTGTTTAGAGGCGATAACACAGCAGGTGATGTTACAGAAAACTTATCCAGACAAGTGTAGACAAACAATCAGTGACGTGGGGTGAAGAGTTTAATGAAAAGTTTTGTTTCCTGGCTGTTAGGGAACTCTATGTGTGCTTATTACTGAAGTTACACACCACAGATTCTTTTGTGAAGGGCTAAGTTCACACTGCAGAAACTAGAGAATTATGCACCTATAGAAAAGAACTAGTTCACAAACTGACAACAGTAAGACGCCACTCACTGAACTGGTTTTGTGCAGAAATATGTCAGAGATGAAGATCTTATTGCCTAAATTATCTGCATAATAGTTTTACAGACTTTTACAGCTGGGCGAATCGCATTGTTTGTAACAGCATAACATAACCGGACTGACTCTCTCCCTCCCCATTAGCATGTTCATGGTATGCAAATACTTTAACTACAGCATGGCAGGATATTCCTTTCCTCCTGAGTGTAAGTTGAACAACATTGTCCACATCTACACTGAAATACTGTATTTAATACCACCGGTATCTGAAATAACCAATGAAGCAGTCTGATTATAGCAAGATAATTTTATTTTTAATTTTAGACACTAGGAATATTTTTACTGCTCTCTTTTTAATTATTTCTTCCTTATTTTGGTTTCATGTAAATTGATAGCTGTGTGCCTAAATAAATAAATAAATAAATAAATAAATAACACAATTGCTTAAAAGAAGCTCACGTATCCTTGAAATGAATTTACCTGTGTTACAAATGATGGGTATGGTCCTCGTTCAGCCTTCCCTGTCAGCAAAACATACAAAATGTGTTTGTTTTTTAGTTTTTTAAAAAGGCCTTTATTAAAACAGAATCTTGTTAATACCCCATTTTCTATCCCATCTGCTATGTCAATATATGTTATTTATGGCTGTGGACAGCAAAAATAAAACAAATGGACCCATTATAAATGCTTCTGGGGCAATTGTGCTCACCCCCGCCACCTCCCCTGACAGTTAAACTGAGAAGAACTGTGGTGCACAGTGATCCCCAGGGAGAGCCTTGTTTGTGCACGGGCACCCTTTACACCCCAACCCCTCCCACGCTGAACACACAAACTGCAACACATAAACAAACCTCCTCCACATCCTCCCTGACTGCTCTGCTCCCTTCATCCTGAATCATGCTAAACTACAACAAAAGTGTCTAACTTGTGAACGGCCGCTCTCTAAAACAAACAACTCATTGTTCTGTTCGTTCACACCGTCCACTGACGTCACAGAGCTCCTCTATCGTTTAGCTGAACACAAACGTCCTCGATTCCCTTTGGTTTGTACAAAAAGTCAACGTTGTGATGTATTTTGCTTCAACAAGTTTTCCTTGAGCTTTCAAACTTACCAATAACCCCTGATCCGAATACTGGGGTAGAGGCCAGGTTCTCTCGCTCACAGTAAAGGTCTTCTGCATAACCCTAGCAGGGAAAAAACAGCAAAAACATCACATGTATAATACAAACCAGAACAGCATCATGAGTCGATTGAGATAAATACAAAAACAGATTAAGGTATATTTATTTAGAATTTTCATATTGAAAAACAGATTAGCTATGTAGTTAAGAAATCCTATTTTTAAATTGAGGCCTTTATCTACAGTAAAATAGTTTTTATCCTTTATTGACTTTGATCGAGTGAGTCATTCTATTACCGCTCAAGTGGATTATGGTAACTCTCTGTATGTTGGTGTTAGCCAGGCTGGCCTCCCAGTCTGCCGTTAGCTTAGAGTGCTGCAGCTCATCTTTTAACACGGTCAAATAAGCGTGAACACGTCGCCCTGGTGCTGGCTTCTCTGTATTGGCTCCCTGTTCATTTTAGAAATAACTTAAAAGTTTTACTGATGACCTAAAAGGCCCTGAATGGGCATGTTCTTGTATCTGGCATTCTGTAGTTTTATGTGCCCTACAGGCTCATTTAGCTCCTAAACTGTGGAACCAGCTGCCCCTTCATATCAGACAGGCTTCAACTGGGTAATTTAAAGTACCATCTTAAAACACATTGAAAGTAAAGTCTTTAAGTGCTTTAAGCAAAATTTGTACTCACTGACTTTTATAATATGATAGACTTGCCCTTTTCTTAATTTTTGTGTTATTTTATATGTTTTGTACTTTTCTGATTGTTTTTATGCTCTCTTATGTTTGTTATTATCATTTTAGAATTTATTTTTTTTGTGTCCAGCACTTTTGGCCAGTGGCAGCTGTTTTAATTCTGCTGTATAAACAAATTTTATTTGATAAACAGCTAGAAATTAAACCCACAAACATGATTTAAACTGCTCTTGATTGTAACAGTAAAATAACAAAAACATTTTTCACAAATTTAACTAAAATGTAATTTTTGACTTCTCAACTTTTAAATAAACAAGAAGGCAATAATAAAAAGTAAAAAATAAAAAATATAAACCTAAACAAACTTGTAAAGAATGTGACTTTAAAGGTCCACTGACATGATGTTTGAACTTTGCATAAAATGGCACAACATATATCTTGTATCATTGAACTATGTT
>JARVGV010001740.1:21225628-21237334 GCA_031762435.1 Hypsolebias longignatus | reverse complement strand
CACGCACGCACGCACGCACGCACGCACGCACACACACACACACACACACACACACACACACGCGCACACACACACACACACACACACACACACTGCAAATGTTTCAAAACATGTCGGGGGTCTCCCTTGTGAACGCTGTTCACCAACAGTGGCAGCAACAACCACAGCTTTTCTCCTCTTTCAGATGGAAACGTGTATAGTAGTCTCTCGCTACTTCATGGTTCGACTTTCGCGGACTCGCTCTTTCGCAGTATTTCAAAGTAAGATTGCACACGAAAAAAAATTTGTACACAACACACGACTGTCAACTTTAATATTACTCACATTATTGGGACAGCACTGGATACTGTACAGTAAAAAGTTAATGAAAAAAAAAAACTTCAGCTGGGGGTCAGGTCTAATGTGGCGCATATCAGCTTAAACAGTAACGTAAATATGTAAATGATTTTAATGGAAATATGAGTGGTGTAAATAAGCAACATGAAGATCAGCAGAGATAGAGCACATACTTTTCTAAGTAAATTAAGATAGTTATTATTCATAAACAATGGCGATCCATGTGACCTGCAAGTATTCCCTTTAGTGCATGCACAAATGAGCTGACACTACGGATTGTGCTTCCGTAACAGATCGGGCAGTGACAAGCCTACACTGTATGGCCACTCAAAATGACTACATTTCCCAGAAGCCAACGGTGCCCCATCCAGAAGCCCAGTTGCCTTCTGCTGAAATGAAGAGAAAGTTTTGATCCAATCTGAAAAAGTTCGGTCCTTCATGCAGTGACACTTCAGCGCCCAGCGGATCCAGAGAGCATGTGCGGAACTGACCGGGAACCAGACCAGAACCGGACCTCCAGATTCATTGGGAAATCTGAGTGCCGCCCGCCGGCCCGTGAGGCCTACTGAGCAGGGAGGCATCGCCTGAAGGTCCGGCGTTCCCTCCGGAGCCCACATTGGCTTGTTTCATCTGGATTTCTCTGGATTATTTGGACTCTTCTCTGGACCATTTTGTGTGTTTTTGTCCTGGCTCTCCGAAGGTCCGGCTCTCTTCAAGCGTCTGGTGCTCATTGGCTGCAGAGAGCTGATCAGAACCGGACCAGAACCAGACCAAGGCTAGTGAATCCTCATATAAAATTTTGCAGTAGCTAGCTACTGTGCAGTACATATATAAATGTTAAAATGACATGGGTCAAAGAGTTTAGAACACTGCAAGAGTGTGGGAAGGGTTTATAAAGCCTTAAAATATATAAATATTAAAATAAATACAACGTCGCTACTACACAGATTTTCACTTATTGAAGGGTTGAGGGGTGATGGGGGAACGTAACACCCACAATAAACAAGGAACTACTGTACATATCTTGCTTATAATGTGGCTCCACACTCAGCACGACATTATTAAAATTAAATAATAATTGATATCTGATATCTATGAATCAAAGCAGAGCTGTTCATGTTAACACTGAAGTGCTTGAGAAAGTTTAATCTCACACTCCTAGTCACTATTGTGCCTGATCTGAACAATAACAATAAAGAATACCTAATCACATCTGGAGTAAAAATAAAGTCAATGCATCTTCAGCTTTCAGATATCGCTGTGTCAAATCAGCTAAGGAGGGTTTCCTCTCTGTTAGAAGTGCGTTCAGGCTTTTACCACCTGTGTTGACTACACAATATTGTATTTCTGCACACAATTCAATTACCGGTTCTGGCTAGTGTAGTCAGGGGTGATCTGGAGTGAGTGGTTTCACTGCTGCTCCATAGAAGCGCATTGATCTTGGATCTGACTGATGTTACATAAAGATGCTTCGCTGTAAGGAGAGAACACTCTGGGGAGCACGTTCACGAGGTCTTCTCTTTACTTTGAACGCATCATCGGTGCTATTTAAGGATGTTTTCCACCCTGATTCTCCTCCTGAAGTGATTCTTTGCACAAACAATGCTTTGTTACAATATCCTCAACTTGTCACACCAAACAGGTGAGTGGAAAAATCCCAAACGCTTGTTTAGGTCGATGCCACGTTTAGGTTACAAGGTCAACCTCTGTGTGTGCACATTTAAGATTAAGGCTAGTTTAGTTCAAGCTGACCTTGGTGTTGTTTTAGATGACATCTACTCATTTTCTGGCTCTAAGGTAAGAGAACCAACACTGTGAAGGCCAGAGGATGTAATACAAGCACAAACATCGAAACCATAAAAATCCTCAAACATTTGAAGAAATCAGCAACACGGATGTAGGATTGTTATCTGTTCGCCACTTGAGAGGTCAATCTTGTTAAAACGTCTCTATAAATATTAAAAACATGAAGTACAAAGGGCACACATAACTTCAAACTTGTATCTAGGATGTACTGTAGTATAAAAGTAAAGGCAGTATCAATTTGTTGATTTTTTATGTTGTGTTGCATCAGACAGTTACTTTGCCTGATTATCATTAATAAGTTTTATTTTGCAACACATTTCACACGCCACAGACCAAACTGGTCCTGAATCTGAAGAACCTCAAGCTTCTGTGAGAAAGAGAGTCAAATCCAACCGTGACAACCTTGTAAAGTTTTAAAAAAAAAATGTTTTGCAAAAACTGCTGTGTAATTAAAAAAAAAAAAAAAAAAGACGATATTTTGCGACAGCTGTAGTCTGCTTTGGTCTTGGCCTTGCCTATAGATGTTTCTACTGCAGGTAAGACATTAATTACTAAAATCAACTGCACAGAACATCACTTTGAAAAGTCTAAACTGTTTATAACAGACATACTGGTTAATGTGCATGAGTTAGCCAAAAGGCTACTTGTTTGCATGCTGCAGTCACCTTAAATTGTTTTAATGCTGTGGTTTGATTCAGTTGTCTCACACCAGACCAGACTGTGTTCATGCTGCCATTGGAAAACTGTGAAGAAACTGACTGCTGCGCTCAGTGACCAGGCTAACAAATGATACATGCTAACAATGTCTTTTTCTGAACAGTCCATTAAACACTCACATAAAACAGAACGTTAAAATGTGTGAGTCATTCATAATAAAGAGTAACAACAGAAGTGACGATAAAGTATTTTTACTGCAGCTTTTGCCACTTCTCAGCCATGTTGGAGTTCAAGGCCAGGTTAGATGAAAACCTCTGACTTTATGGGTCAGTTTTCCAAACTTTTTCTCATTTTTCTGACTTGGACCTCTTAACATTCTGACATCATACTGCAGAGCTGCTGAGGCATCAGAACATGAACACGGAATGATTGTAATAGCTTCATTGTGCAAAAGATGTGTTTTTAGTAACTGAAGCACAAAAAGTCTTCATTGAGAGTATTTTATCCAAGTAAAAAATATCCTATCTATTAATATTCAGCCATATTCCATTGTGTAAGTGGTTAAAGTGTCGTGCACAAACATCTGCACTCTAAAAACCTGAAGCTTCCATAAAGAACTCTGCATAAGCCTCCAACAGGGTTTCCACCAGTGTGCACGGATGTTTTGTACTTTTTAATTTCAGGAAGAAACTTAACAAGATTAAAATTACCACCAAGCTGAAAAGCTCTCCTGCGTAAGTTGACAGGAATTTGTGAGAAAGCAAACGGCCGTCCTGTTCACCTTGACAGCGGGCGAAGCCTGGAGAGTGCCAAACGCTGCAATGAGCAGTCGCCAGAGAGCAGAGGTCCAGAAAGAGCCATGTGAGGAAACAGCTCACATTCTTTACATTTCTCACCCTGTAATTATTAATACGTCATCACTCAACACATTTACATGAGCGGCGAGGAACTGATAAGGCTGATGTGAACGGTGAAGGCTTAGGACACGTTTTATTTGACCCAAAGCACTTTTGTTCCCACGAGATCCTGCCTGAGAACAGTTCAGTGATGGATCCTTCAGTAATCAGAGAGTGATACAAAGAGTGTAAACTGAGACAGAAGCATCGCAGGGAGGAGGGGATGAGCCTCAACAGAGATTCTGCTTCATGCAGGATTCTCCCTCCACTCTGTGATTACAGCTCCCACATGGACCCACACGTATCGACTCCACTGAGTGTGCACGCATCCATCCAAACACACCCTGAACCAAACAGTCCACACAAGCCTGGCCCACGGCCAAGAATGGATCAGCACGCAGAAGCACCCATCATGCACACTGACTCGTTCCTGTTTGGACCGGAATCAACGGGAGGTACAATACTTCAACGAGCACATCCCAGAACGCTTTATTTACTGTACCTCCTGTTGTCATGACAGGTGGGTGATAATGTAACTGCCTGTGTTAGTGTGCATGTTTTCATTTGTCTGAATGTTAACTGAACATGTTATACCATACCAACTTTATTTATAAAGCACTTTATACAACCTTAGGACCAAAGTGCTGTACACAATCATAAAATAGACCACAATCATAACAATAGAAAAAGTCCAGGGTGTACCCCGCCCCTCGCACAGTGATTGCTGGACATGGACACCGGCGACCCCCCGTGACCCAAAATGGAAGAAGCGGGTAAAAGATAATGGATGGATGGATAGTTAATGCTGTGTAATAAAGAACAAATATTTCTCCTTGTTATACTTTTTTAAATTTTACTATGTAACTGAATAAGCAATAGAAAACATACAGTAAATTAACAAATTACTCACCCAATACCTGTAGTTTCACACACAGCTAAGTTTTTTTTTTTTTTCTTTTTTCAAACATGTTTTATCTAACTAATTGGTCAAACTACAAAGTCATGAAAAACACAACCAGTTCTAAAAGTAGCCCACATAAAGGTTCAGCCACAGGCCACGCTGCATTTGATTTAAGACCTGGACTCAAGATTGCTTCCCCCACCTGAAAAACCATTTGGCTCAAGCAAATATTTGTACCAAAGGTCACAGACAGACAAGAGATGCTGAACTCAACCAAACCATGTCTGATCAGTTAACATCAAAAGAAAAAAACTCCTTAAAAATTGCAACTTCTATAGCAGATGAACACAATGCTGTGTCATTAAAAGAAGCAAAAAAAGAAAACAAAAAAAAACTGCAGTGAATGACAACTGGGGGGGATGCAGGATGGTGATGAATAAACTCGGAATTATTTCAGACTGTAGTTCTGAAAAAAAAAAAAAAGTCTGATAGCAAATTTCCTTTATTAGTCACAGTCATACATGCTGACCTTGAAATGTGGGATCACCATATTAACATCCTGGCACCTCAATTCAATCTGTAGTATCTGAGAAACAGAATAATTTCTCTTTAGAGATGAGTGTTTGCAAATAACAAATTAGCAATCAAGAGGTAATCTGTAATTCAAAATGCTATAAACTAACAGAACTTTGACTGCCAATATCATCAGTCATGTTTTAGGTTATTGCTATTTTGTGAGTTATCTAGTTGTGCCTGACTTTGAATGGAGAACACCACACCAAGTATCACAACTTGAAATAAGCATATACAGTAGTTATTTTAAAATAAACAGTTAGATGTAGTTATGACTCATTGCCTCAAGTGTGTTCCAGATGTTATGGAGGTGAATACAAGGCTACCGCCTGGAAAACCTCATAGAGGATTTGCTTTGAGTCTATAATAAATAGGATGTCATTTATAGACTTACTTTTGTGTGTGAATTACAACATTGAGCCCCCATTTTAATACATTTTTAATTGTGACACGTTTTTTCGCTGTTGACGTCTATTTTCAATAAAGCAATGTCAAGAATTTATGAAGAGCAGAAATACTAAAATAATCCAGCATTGTTCAGTCAGGTCATCTGTAAGGTTTCTTTTTGTTGTTGTTGTTGAGACATTTTGTCCTTCATCCAAAAGACTTCATCAGTCCGAGGAGACAAAACAAACTTCAACATCTCTACAAAAAAAGAAACCGACCAGATGACCTGACTGAACTTTGTTGGATTTATTTTTTTACCTGGATTACTGAGCATGAACTTTGATGTTTTGAACCACTTTAGCTATGGCTACCTCAAAGGAGTCGATGGGGGAGAGGATGGGCCCCAGAAACCATCTTATCACCAGCAACCTGGTTCGTCCACTATTTGAGTGTGCTGCTTGCGGAATGTTTGTTGTGGCTCCTTGGACTGATGAAATTCTTTGGTTGAAGGACAAAACATCTCAACAACAAAAAAATAAATCGTCCAGATGACTTGACTGAACATTGTTGGATTTTTTTTTATACCTGAATTATTTAGCATTAACTTAGAAAAGAATATGACTAATGTCCCATTCTGAAACAGACAATATGCACTACTGTACATTAAATATAACGAATGGGAGCCTAAAAATAGGGGTACAGCAGCTAGTTGAGAAATGTACTGTCAAATAATCTGGAAATTTCTGCCTCTCGGTGAGCTGAGGTCAAAATGGGGGATACGTGTTCAGCCCCTTTTAACAAATGGAAGTTAACTTGAGCACCCCTACCTTTTTTATGACTGGCTAATTAGAAAAAAGTTAACAGAACCGGTGGAACACATCCTCATCGTTCCTGCCTGGAGTCCATCAGGAGGCAGAGTTTAAATGGCTAAAACACTGCGGGACATTTAGACGGCTTTAACAAAAACCTGTTGCCTGCCTCTCTGTCATACACGTCGAGCAGACGCCGGTGAACAAAGACTCGGGCCAACCAAAGTTGAGGCGAGTCGAGTGCTAAAAACACAAAAACAAAACAACAAAAACAAAAAAGGCCTCCAAACATTTTGTGAAATTTCTTCTGTGAGGCTGCGCGCGACGGTTAACGGTTACTGTGTCGAAGGCCCGTAAAAAAAGGGATAAATTAACCTTAAACGATACAAAAGTTATGATTTTGTATAAAATATTATAACCAGTGCGGATTACAGTGACTTATCGTCGCGACACGAGTTACATTAGTGTACTTTCTGTCTGTTTATGACGCGAAAGATAGCATTAGCAGTAATGTTGAGAAGACGGCAGGGGCTAACTAGTATGCTAATGTTCGGTAACGTTATAGCCCACAGGAGTGAACAAAGACGTCTTCTCCATCAGACAAACTGCTAATGATGGACACAAGAGGCCGAAGAGACGAAAATCCAGGACCCCGCTTTTCCCGGCTGAGCCTGAAGCCGCACAACTTGACCGCTGCGCTTAAAACTTTGTTATTACCTCCCCGGTACCAATGTAACTAATAGCTCCTGCTTCAGACTTATGCGTCTTTTTGTGAATTAGTCCACGTCACGTTTACCTGGGTTTGAATGTAGCATCCAGCGGGGATAAGTGAACCGCAGCAGACGAGAGGAAACAAAGTTATGGATAGGATCCTGCTCCCGTGCTCCGAACTTGATGAAGAGGAGGAAAGACTGTATTAAACCACTCCTCCGTCGCCACGTTTTGTTGTCTTCGCTACGAAGCCGAAAACACGTGTTCCACAGAAACCATAACTTTCTGCCACTATGTTTCCTTTCAGTTAGAGAAACTGTAATCATTTCATTTTCCAAGCGGACATTTTCACACAGCCTCCTCCTCAACGTCGGTTCAGTTCCAAAGGAATATCACTGCGCAGCTCAGCCTGCGTGCGGGAGGACAAGGACGCTCTATTAAACGGTGTCCAATTTCAACTGGAAAAAAACCCCAACAACAACAGCAAACGAGGCAGATCTCAACCACCTCTGTGTATATGTAGTGATTAACGCCAGAGACAAAAAATGTCAATGTTCTGAAGCTTCGAACGAAACACAAAATATTCCAACAATTATCGGGGATCTACGTTGACTCGCGGATGAAGACAGCAGAAGACTAGCAGAGATGAAACAATAATGTCGGAGCGGAGGGAGAGCCAATTATATACCAGGAAATTTGATTGACGTCTACAACACCCAATCATGCAGCAGCATTTCCCTCAAGGGCCATCTCTTTTTTTCTAGTGCTTTAATCTTGTTCTCGGCGACTGTTACAAAAAACATAAATACACGTCCACGAGTGACGAATAAGAAAAAAGTCAGACCTCAGGAACGCCAAACAAAATAGGATTATTAAAAAGTTTTGTCTTGTCATGTGACTGAGTGCATGGAGCCACTACCATGACCTTACAATTACAGACATTAAAAGTATACTGTATATTTTTTTAGTAAACTGAAGGATATAATTAGTTAAAATGTGCATGTACTGTATGTAAAATGGTTTAGTATGTATCAAATACAGTAATAGATAGCTTTGCTGGCACTCCCACTTGCACTTGCATTTGTTTGTTAGCAAAAATATCTCATGAACTTGGAAGGGAAACATTGGATGCAGATCAACAACTGATTTGCTTTTGATGTCAAGCTGTTGCAAAAGCTGCAAGAAATAAAAAAGAATAAGATTTATGTTTTTGTTTAAAGGGTTCAAAACTTCTACCCGTGTAGCTACAGTTTACCAAAAATAACCATGTGGTTTTCATTCAACCTTTATTTAGGCAGGTTAATCCCATTGAGCCTCGAGGACTAATTTACAAGAGAGACCTGGTTGCGTGTTAGAATAAAAAGCCTTCATGTAAAGAAGCTACAGGATGCCCACATTTGTTTTGAGTCTTTCTAAAGAAAACCTCAACTGTTTTGGTGGGGGGGATAAAAACCAAAGTGACATCTGTGCTGGCCTTTACGAGAAAATGCAGCCATCCACTTTGTGGTTCACAGCATGCACACATGCACAGCATATGTTTTTGCACAAATGCAACTCAAGGACACCTGTATGTGATTACCAAAACAGGTTTATCATGTGATTGTTTCACAACTAAATTATCACCTTGCTTTGCTTTATAAGGTCTGATTTTAAGTAGATTTGTTTTGTATTGCTTTTGAAGAACGTGTCTTTTCTTGTTTTTTCCTTGACGTATAAAAAGTACAACAGAACACACCATCTTAGACTGAAAGAACAAAGACTGCTCATCTCAAGAGGTTTGCAACAGAAGCATTCAGTCAGTGTGAGCATCAACCTCATTATGACAAAACTAGTTTCATGTCACAGATTTAGTGTGATGCTCCAACTGCACACCTGGGGAAAGGTGGTGCATCTTTGTGCATGGAAATGATCATATCGCTGCTCTGTGCAAAACATCAAATATAGTTTGGTTTGTTGCCTTTTCAAAAGTAGGACAAACAAGACAGTGGGGAAAACAACAAGATGCATGGCAAAGTGCACGACATAAAACATATCTATATATAGAGTGGAACTCCATTTGCCTAACCCCAAAGTGTGTACCCTCCTTTCCACCCACTCTTTCCTTGGCGCGCTCCTCTTAACACAAGCTCAGTAAGGCTTTGTAAATGGGTTACCCCCATGCAGCCACCCACGCATCAGGTAAAGTATCAAAACCTGGGGCATCCTGTTATGACTTCTGGTTTCCTGTTTCCTGTAAAAAATACAGCCCCCCTCCTCCAGGCTTTCAGTCTCTCACACACAAACACACTTCACACTTCACAAGCCGTCAAATAAACAGAGCAGGGCAGGGAACAGCACCCCCATTGTGTTTTAGTCACAATATCAAAGTTCTTGCTCAATAATCCAAGTTAAAAAAAAATCCAACACAGTTAAGTCAGATCATTTGGACTGTTTCTTGTTGTTGTTGTTATTGTTGTTGAGATGTTTTGTCCTTCATCCAAAGGACTTCATCAGTCCAACTTAGTCCCACATGCAGCACACCCACAGTGGACCAATGAGTTTGCTGGTGATAAGATGATTTCTGGGACCCGCCCTCTCCCCCGTGAACTTCTCTGAGTCAGCCATAGCCAAAGTGGTTCAAAACATCAAAGTTCAGGTATAACAAACATCCAACAA
This sequence comes from Hypsolebias longignatus, assembly GCA_031762435.1. Lineage (NCBI taxonomy): Eukaryota > Metazoa > Chordata > Actinopteri > Cyprinodontiformes > Rivulidae > Hypsolebias > Hypsolebias longignatus. Next base: position 21,227,603 of record JARVGV010001740.1, on the reverse strand, counting down.
AGTTCAGTCAGGTCATCTGGACTGTTTCTTTTTTGCTTTTATTTTTTTTACCTGGATTACTGAGCATGAACTTTGATGTTTTGATCCACTTTGGTTATGGCTGCCTCAGAGGAGTCCATGAGAAAGAAGGAGGACTCCAGAAACCGTCTTATCACTAGTTGGTCCACTGTGGGTGTGCTGCATGGTGTGGGACTATGTTTGTTGTGGCTCCTCGGACTGATGAAGTCCTTTGGATGAATGATGAATGACCTGACTGAACTTTAGTCAAAATGTTTACACTCGTTTTTGATGATGTTTGTCTTATTTTTCAGTCCAAGATAATTCTAACTCCTTTATAAACTGTATGTATTTGTCCAAAAAGTAAGTCTGTCATGGTAAAACTTGCAGTTAATGTTGAAACTCAAAAAATTAAAGCCTGCAACATTGTTAAGAAGCCGCAATGCCATGCACAGCAGCTGCTTCATTGCATTCGTCACGTTTAATATATTTTTATTTCATGTATGCATACTTAACATGCCAAAGAGGAAGACATACATGTGTCTAGGGACCATTTAAACAGCATAAACAACATTGTGCATGTGTATGAACCGTAGATCCCTGTTTGTGTCCCCCACACCCCACCAAAAAAATAGCAGTGACACACAGCATGCATGCTACTTTACATCCCTCACCATGATACCTGAGCATCTATCGCAACAGGGGTCAGCCACATCTCTCTTAATGAGCAGAACTCTTTCAGCCTTCCTGCAGAGGCTGCCATTCAAAAATTTCAGCGATAACGATAATGTGAGTGGTTCATCTGTGGGCACAAACTACCACTCTGATAGGGTGAGGTGTTTGCTGATGCAGAATTGCAGCACACATTCAAGGTAGCTTTCACAGTAGAGTCATTAAATGTACATTGTGTCACCTTTCTTTTTCATATTTATACTGTTTTTTCTTTCATTCAGGACCATCATGTTGTATCGCTTCATCGTTAAAACAAGAAAAGCACAATAGCATCCTATTTTTTTTCTTTTTGTCGTTTTCAGCTCATCATCCCCTCCCCCTTTCTTGCAGATTGGAATTCATTAGCAATCAGAGCCACTGACGAACACCCAGTCTTAATTACCCTTTGATTTGCATATTTGCATATTAATGACTGCAGACTTTGCCGTTTTTCTGCTGCAGTTCTACCCCCTCCTCCCATCAGCATTGCTCGCACTTCCAGTCACAACACATACTGCATTACTTTGTCGTCAAGGTCTCCTGCTTTATGCGAGGAGTTGCAGATGTGCAAGAAAATACATATTGTTTTAGCATGCACGAGTCTTAGAAATCCTCATTTTTACTTGGTCTACATGTGACCTAATTAGCAGTGATATTTTCTGGTCTTGCATATATTAAATCCATTTTCATGCATGTGTAGTAGTGGTGCAGACCATTTTTGGAAACACTTGAACCTAAAATTCTGCCATACATGTTTTTGCTGCCCTCTTCTGGAGAAGCAAGATGCTGTTTCACAAAACTACACTATCTAGACCAGGGGTGTCAAACTCACTTTAAAAAGGGGGTCAAAATTAAAACATTTTTCAAACTAAGGGTCAATTTCATAAACTACATTAACACAAATCAGAAACCCAACTGTTCTTGGTCACAGGTTCCTCAGCAAGCATTCGATTCGTCTCATTTGATGTTCTCTGTTACATTTTTGACATCACAATCAAAGATTACTGGAAAAATTCAAGCAATAGAAGTATCATGGGGGGTCAGCGAGAGCCACATTTGGTCCCTGGGCCTTGGGTTTGACACATATGATCTAGACAATAAAATGTATATAATTTACTGATCATTATGGTTTAAAAGAAGATAGATATGGACAGCTTTTATGTGAAAAAATATTTAAAGGCATCAAAAGGAGGCACACACACACACACACACACACACACACACACACACACACACACACACACACACACACACACACACACACACA
>JARVGV010001740.1:21208280-21225528 GCA_031762435.1 Hypsolebias longignatus | reverse complement strand
CACACACACACACACACACACACACACACACACACACACACACACACACACACACACACACACATACACACACACAATCTACATCAACGACAACAAAGAAGCAAACAGCACCAACACAAGAAGGACGTGGAAAATCCACGTCCTGTTGTTGTCTGAACAAAGTGTAAAAAACAATGAGTGCTTGCTGCAGCTGAATTTGCTCATGAGCCATTATACAGTTTTCTTAAGAGATAAGAAACATCTCTGTACAGCAGGTTCTGTCCAGTGCTGACAAACAGCATTGTTTGAACAATTCAGAACACACAAGTCATTTAAACATTTCTCCATACATTAAGATTTATTTTAGCACGCCAAAGTGTGTGGACTCTCCATTAATACGGTCTCTGAAGAGTGATCAATACTCTATTTTGTATACAAATGTGAATTTTACTCCACAAATCGCTACTTTCTCTTTTGGAGAATGAATGCATGAATCCAAACCCTTCCAGACCCTTTGTCTGCTGCGACTGAAGAAACAACGAGTTCAGAGTCGTCCATGAAACAGAACTGTGTCAAATATCTTTGACTCTTTTTACATTTTAGCCCTTCAAATGAGATATTACCGCTAATTTTCTAGTTGCTTCTTTCAACACAAACACAGTCTGAATTGTTCACTTTTATACTTTTTAAATATTTTATCTTTGGGAAGATGTTTCTTGTTACATTTCAGATGCTAAAGCTGGTCTACTTTTGAAGGAAGTTGAAACATCTATCTCCAACTAGATGAGTTAAAACACAAGTCACCAGAAAAAAAATAAAATAAAACATAAGGAAATGGACTAGTTAGAGGATTTTAATTGCACAATATTACGTTAATAAGTTGTAAAGCAACTTGTGTTTTATGACACAAAGATTTTTAAAGTAGACAGTGCCCAAAATGGGGAAGTTTTTCTGCAACAGTTGCCACAATTTCTGATTGTCTGAGAAATATAATAAAACAGAAAAACTATCTGTTAATTATACAAAAATGAAAAATTTCAATTGAACTTGACTTGTGGGAAACAATAAAAATGGATGCTGGTTTGAAAAGAAGCCGCACAAATCTTAGTTTGATTTGTGTATCGGTGGCAGTCAAACATGGCGTAAAACTTTTAGTAACAAATGGGATGTAAATACTTTATAATAAAATGTGAAGGTTTGCTAAACTCAGAGTCAAACTGTGATCTAAATTTGTTTGCTTCCATGTTCTACGTGAAATACTTTTCAAAGTTTCCATCTTACAGACGTTATGCATGTTGCTTTATTCAGTGCAGATAGAAGCCTAAATACATTTTATATTTGGAGATATAAAAAGTATTTAACTTGACTCGACATACATCACATTTTTTTTAATAACACTTGTATTTTATAAATATGTAACCAGTCTTACATGCTTATTTGTTTACAGTGTGTCTCATAGAAAAAACTTCACATAGAAATTTTTTTTTTTTTAAATCAATAGATTATATATATATATTTTTACCATTTGTGATTTGGTATTTTCCTTTGAAAGAAGGCAAAGCCTCTTAAAAATATAATACAAAAAAGGAAAATCAAATGTGTAAATAAATATCCTTAATGCAAGAACAACACTTAAAAACAAGCACGTGTTACTGTGCATGCCAAACACATAGCTTGGACTAAACTGAGCTGTGTTTAAAAAAAAATCTATACTTAAAGTCTTGATAAAATTATGACATTTATAAAAATACTTAGCAAATCAGATATCAAGAACACTTTGAATGAACACAAACTTAAATCTAACAAGACTGAGTCAGATCCTCTGGATGGATTCTGCTTTGTTGAAATATTTCATCTTTTATCCAAAAGAATGAAGAAGACAAGACATTTTGGATAAAATACATTAGTCCAAAGAAGATTTAAGAAGTATTTTGGATAAAATACATCAGTCCAAAGAAGACTGAAGAAGTCTTTTGGATAAAATACATCAGTCCAAAGAAGACTGAAGAAGTCTTCTTGATAAAAAAACATCAGTCTGAAGAAGACTGAAGAAGTCTTTTGGATAAAAGATGAAATGTTTCAATAAAGAGAATCCTTCCAGAGGACCTGTCCACCTTGTTAGATGTATCTACCTGGATCGCATCAGGACACGTTCAGCTTTGTTTGTTTGAACACCTGACTGAGAGATGCCTCCTGCACCATAAAGAAAGAGTTTAAACAATATGTTAGTGCGTTCCTGTTTTTTAAACAAGTTATTAAACTAACACAGTGGTTCAGGCCAAGCAGAAGATTTTATGCAAAACTTCTTTCTTGAACTAATGCATGAAGAGCAGATTTATAATGGAGACAACAATCAACAAAAAAAATTACATTGTTTCTTGCCTACACAGTAGGTTGAAGACTCAAAATGGCTGTTCGTGTGTGACTGTGGCGGCTAAAAGGATCAGCATGATAATTTAAAACAGCCATCTTTATTTCTGTAACCATTTGCAGATGGTGATTTCTACACAGCTACAAAGGGCTTCACATTTTCCAACAATGTAACTCATGCTGAAATCTCAGTGCTCTCTTTTATTATATGTTTTTTGTCTGCAGGCTATGAAGCCAAAGACAAACATAAATAAATAAAAACAGTGTGTTTAATGGAGTCCATCTTATCAGTAAGTTTAGAATAAATTTCATGAACACTGTATTTACACAAGTACATTTCTTGCTCACTTCTAGCCATGAATATGCCTGAAAGTTTGTTGCAGACCTTGTTGAGAAGTATTAACCGCAGCCATTTCACAGAATGGACATCAGCAGCCTTCACCTTGCCCATTTTGTCCCTGCTGTTCATGCAGATTCAGCTCCAATGTACCAAACTGCTTCTGTCAAAAATGAACAAAAATGCTTAAGAATAACTACGGCTTTACAATATGTTTTAATGCATAGAAAACATTGCATATTCAGTATGTTTTGGACAAAATATGCAGTTGTAATAGTAAATTTCTAATATGAGTGTTATTTTTTAGTAGCCGGAATTTTGTGATACTTTTCTTACACCGATTGTAAATCACTGATCCACAGCATTATTAAAATATATGCTCTGAATGTTGTATTTTGTGAGAGTATAATGTAGTTTGGAATTATTTATGGATAATATTATAAAATTGCCACATATGTTTTAATTCATCACAACAACTCAGATTCATATTATGAAGTCCTGAAATGAGATGAGATCAGTCTTTTGATGATGGACACCAACAGACTTGTGTTGTTAATCGTTGCTGTGTGGTTTTATTCCAGCAGGTGGCAGTGTTGCTCAGACTTTTCACAGTCACAGAGTCATCAGACTGGGCCTCTTTCTGCAGGATACACCAAACAGACAAAATACTTTTCTTTTTCCTGCTTTTGGTTTGAACGTTTTATGCTTTTAATTTTATGCAAACGTCACATTCTTCTACACTAAACAAACAAACAAACAAACAAACAAAAACACACAACTTTAAGCCATCTCTTAAAATTAACAATAAAGTTTGATAATAAAGTAGCAACATGCTCATATTACTGCACTGACAGAGAGATTGGAAACCTTTGCAAATAAAATCACCAATATGATGCATTTTTAGGTTTTTAATAAATTAATGATGAATTTAAAAAGAGGATATTTAATGTATAAAGGTCAAGCTTAGACATATAAATCTAAAAATATCAAGAGAACTGTTCATAAAGTTCAACCAGGTCAGCTGTATGGAGAAAGAATAAGAGTTAGTGTTTTATTTCATAAAGCTTCTTGATTTGTAAAATACAGTATTGGTTGAATTGAGGTCTTATCAATGGTGCAACAAAGCCCCGAAGCAAAATCACAGCTTCTCTGCAAAGATGATGTGAAGCCGAAAGGTACAAGGCAGCTGAGGTAATGCTTGTCATTCATCAAGGAATGATTATCATTTTAATTATTTGTTTATTTTCAATAACTTATAAGTCAAATCACACATTTGAAGATAATAGATCGAGTGATCATGATGAAATTACTGCACGTGATGTTCAAGGACTCCAGCCTGGAGAATGCTTTGTTTCCTTTAGTTTAAATTGCAGCTCAGTATTTATAAAGTTGTTTAACTGAAGGGCACAAATTGTGCAATTAAATTGCTGACATGCCGTGTTCACGAGGTAACGGCAGACAGCGTTTATTCTTTCTGCTGCACTGTCCTGTTCTTTTATAGCCCAAATGAAATAATTAGAAGAGTCTAAAGATAATTAAAAAAATAATACTATAATTATCTGTCTGATAAAGTGAAGTTGTGAGAAAATTTGATAAATTGGGGGTTATTATCCTGTAATATATTATTTTGGCTGCCAAATTACTTTTTTCTGTTTAGGAGCAAGATAAAACTACATTTTGAAGACATCTACCTGCACCAATAAGCACAATTTATTATAAATAAATCACAGTTAAAATACTATTAAGTTGTGAACCGAGCTGCTGGAGTAACAAACCACAACAATGCAACACTAAGAAAATAGAGAAAAAGAAAGGGTAAAGAAAAAAGGGGTACGTGTTTCTTTCACGTACCAAAAAGTAAACCACTGTTCCACTATGTTGTTTTAAGAAATGTAATTTGTAAGTTTGTCTTGTTTTTGTTAAACTAAAAACAGCTGAGTATTTCTTTTGATTTTTTATTGCATTCAAAATTAATTTTGTTATTACTTCAACTATTTTAAAGTGTATCAGTATACTGTACAATGTCAATTCATATTTAATTTATTTTCACGGCACCGCTCAGTCTTCTGCTCCTAAACCTAAAGGATTAGCTTCAAACGGGTTGCAGCATCGACCTGCACGGTGGCGAGCTACACACATTTTCATCCCGTTTTCATCCGAGATTAAACAATGCTCTTCAAATAAAACATCAAATACTCATTTCTCATTAGTCGGGCAAAATTGGCAACATTTGGAGCTGAAGCAGTTTAGATTGATCCTTTTGGAGACTGCTGATCCAAAAACATCTGAAATGTGACATCAGCGTATCACTGGCCTAAAAATGTGACGGCATGTTTGAAGCTCTACGATACAAAACACAGCTTTTTTGTAAAATTTAAAAACAAAAAATAAAATAAAACCGTTACCATCAACACAGTTGGCTTTAAAACATGAGAAAAGTTTCCAGTAAATGTATGAGAGAAAGAAAAATATAATCAGTGTGATTTAACCAACACGGAGAAGCAGCCTGTTTGAGCTGTGACAGTGACCTCTCTCCACCTGATTGCCACATTGGTCAGGGCTGTTGCCGTGGCAACACATCTCCAGCCAGTACAATCCCCTTTGACCCCCAGAGAGGCCACCTTTGGCCCCAGAGCCTTGCTGCGGGGTCACGGGGTCAGCTCTGGCCAGAGGACAGTGAAAGCACTCCACTGATTGGCCATCATTCGCCCTCTCCATACCCTCATCTGTTTAATTGGCATATTGACCAACTGGCCCTTTGGACATTGTTTGCAGCGCTTTATTCTGTTTACACGGAGCTTTGTGTTGTGTAAAGGCTGCTGCTCAGGATATTAATGTGCCTGGTACTTAATTTAAGAGGGTTATTGTGTTTCTGCGTATAGTGGCTCTATCTTTCTGAAGCATTCAACCAAAATGAAAACTGGAGGATTGAAGTGGACACGAGTCTGCTGAGAGTTTCTCGAGGCCCTGGTCAACAAAATGCTTGTGAACCAGCTGGTACAGTTTGGCCTCGTTCCTTTCTTCCTCTCCGTCCTGATAATGCATTTCTCCTTGGCCAATCACTTGTCAATATCTGCACATTAATTTGATAGAAACAGTGTGTGGGGGCGGGGGTCTCTGTGAGACAAGGACACGAGAAGGAGACAGGAGAGAGCGAAATAAAAGAAAAATAAGGAAGTGGAAGCAGGGTGAAGGAAGGGAGGCCGAGGCAGAGTATTTGGACGAGGAGGCCATGTTTTACTCATCGCTCTCATTCGTGGTTCTAAACAGATATCTGAAGCCTTCTTCATTCGTTCGGATGAATTCGAGCAGGGTTTTTGGATGATAACTGTTCGAGAACTGAACATGAACGTGAAGCCATCATGATCTTTTCAAACTCCCGAGCACAAACTGAAAGAAAGTGTGGCTTAACTGAGTTTAATGACAGGAAACGAACACTTTAAAGGTGCTCATTGCATGAAATCAAGCATGAAGAGATTATTCTCAACTTTATCAAATGGTCCAGTTGACAAGCTTCATTGAGAATTTTCTAACTTTCTTCTCTCAAACGTTTCTTTCATGGACTTTGTGATCGCTGCACCAACTTTTAGTCAATTTGTCTGTTTCTTAAGCAAGCGCATGGAGCCATTCGCAAATTTTGCTTGGAGATGTTTAATTTGAGGACACATTAAACATTAACATGAGAAAATTATTTGTGCTGCTTTTGTTTCTTACTTTATGAATCTTGTGGACAGTTTTCATGACATTACAATGAGTGCTTTTACCTCTGCCGTGACCAAACATTGATGTGGATGGTTGGTGTGTTGTTTTGAAATTTGTCGGAGAATGAGTGACCCTTCACCTCTGACCTCGTGACACTGACCACACCAGGGAAGGACAAGCCTTGTAACGCCATGACCCTTTTCTCTGTGGTCCTTCAAGAAGAAGCCCAAGACACTGCTGTATATGTCTGTGTCAATTCACTTCATTAGCTTGGCCTTTTTCTTCCACGATTCATTTTTCAGACTCCAGTTAGCGCTCCTCTTAGCAGCCCGAGGGAATGTTTGCCTCCATTTCTCAATATTTGAACAAGATTTCACATTAATTTGGCTGTTTGTGGCTCCAAACAACGACTAAACACTGATTTTCAGTCTAATAATAATAATAATAAAAAAACATTTAAAAGTGCAAAAAAAGGCAACTTTGTTCTTTTCTGCTTTAGCTTGCGTTCAAATTTAAAATCTATTTGGAACAGACTTATTGCAGAACATTTTAGAAGGTTTCGGGGTGCGTATCGAGTGAGCCTCGCTCCAGTGAATATTTCAGCCTACAGGAATTCTTTGAAGTAATGGTCTGCTAAGTAACTTCTCTGCATCGAGCTCAATAGTTCCTCCACACTACTTGCAGAAATGATTTTTCTTTCCCACCTAGCTGCAGTTGAAAAATAGTCTGGACTGCGATTAGTTGAAACAGAGAAATATTTGCAGCGGTGTGCGCGCTGAATTAGTAGGTGTGTGCGTGTGCTCTTTGTACAGCACGGAGAATTTCCACATTTTTCAACTCTCCTGCAGTCCAATGGGTTATTTGTCATCTGCAGTGTAAAGGATTTTTAAAAGTCAAGCCAGGACCGACTCCCTCCCTATCCTTTCTCTCACCCTCCCTCCATTTCCCACTACCCCCCTGACACTTGCAATGGGCAATCGATAGGCTATTGATCAACTCTCTCTATCGCCAACCCACCAGACTAATCACCTTAACACCAGCCCAACTCTCTCCCTTCCTCCTTTCCTCCTGTCCTCATCCTCCTCTCTGTTGCTCTGTCTCTTGCTCTGTTGTCTTGTGTCACACTCATTTGCACAATAAACTACTTTCCTCCACAAAGTTGTGGCAAGCTCATATGAGATGAGCGTTTTCCTGAGATAAACACACAAAGCCTTTAAATGACTCCAGCATTTCCCTCACATCCTTCTATCCCTTCCTCTAGTGGCCAGATGTGGTGGATGAAACAAGAACAAATGAGCCGTGTGGCAAGAGTTTGTCATCTATCATTCATTTTTCTTGCTCCTTCAGTTTTCAGCTTCCATCTTTTTTTTTCTCTTTGTTTGAGGGCGAAATCGATTTGGAGTATGAAACGTGTGCATTTCTCTGCCTTGGGAAGACCTGAGGCGAGCTGACATGCAGTAGGTGGTTAACAGTAAAAGAAGGCAATTTATAAGCTCGGTTGTTTGTTTTTGTCGGTGCTTTAAGAAAAAAACATAAAAAATTAAGCACAAAGTTTGTTTTCTCAGTCATCCAGGTATATAACAACAAAAAAGGTTGAATCATGTCATAAGCTGACAGCAATGTGCTTTTAGTGATTTGTCTTAAATGTATCTTTTATTTGTTCAGTTTTGACCCAGCAAAGTTTGGATCATGTTCAAATGCAGAGAATTAGTTAATTCCACAGGGTGATTTAACATCCTCTAAAATCTTTCAGACTATTTTAAGTGATTTATTATTCTCGCTAAGAGTTGCTGAACACTCCTGTTGTCCGCTTCATGAGTAAAAAGACAAAACTTACGTAAAACCTAGCTCATATTTTCATAAATGTATTGTAACGTTTCCAATTTCACCCAAAGCTTCTCATGAAAAAAGTCAGTCCTTTAGTTATTTGCACAAATGTTTAGAAAATGCCTGGAGAAATGTTGGAAACGTGTTTTCTTCTATAATTTTTAAGCAGGTTTTTTTTTTTTGTGTGTGTGTGTTTTTTTTTTTTAATAGAATATGTTTTCAGCACGGGAATGATGTTTATTACAGCTCTGGTCAACCAGTGTGTTATTTTTACTGCACAATGTGAGGATTAAACTTTATTCTTTTTAAATCTTATCAGATGAAAAGCAGGCTAAAATAATCCCTGAAGGGGAATGAAGGTAATCTATGACCCTAAGGCATAAAACAGCTTATGTCTCAATATTTTACACAAATGAAAGGGCAAGATTGGATTTTTTTTTTGAGCCAGCAAGCTTCTTAATGAGGGTTTTCACGTGCTTTAATTCGTCATTGCAAAAACACACACGGTTTGATGGTGCTCTTAAAGAGAGCAGCAAACTACAGGAACAACATGGCTGTGCAATATAAACACCACCAACACACACACACACACACACACACATACACCACACACACCTCAAAGGAAAATTGATTGACTATTCTGTCTCAATACATCTCTCCTTCTGTTACTTAGCAACCAGCGCCTGAGAGGATATGGATGCTGGAGAAGTTGTACTTCTGTGCATTTTGCATTGATAAAGACATATGAGTAATGAGAAGGACACGCTCACACTGACTGAAAATGTTCTGCAAAGAAAAGTCCGAAAACAAAACAAACAAAACAAAACAAAAATGCGGTTGTGCAACAGTGTTGGGTTTTAATGTCATTATTTTCTGTTCTGTCTAAATAAATTTTTATGAAGCTGGTTCGTTGTCTATGTTGAATCAAATAAAACACTTAATATTCATTAGTGACATTAGTGTTCCTTTCCAAATAAAGAAATAAAGTTGTATTATAGTTGAAAATGTTACAGCCTTTGTCAGCTTTTGTGTCAAATGTTTAAATATATATATATTGATGTGAAAAGAGCAATGAGCTCAAAAGCTAAAATGACGTTAAAACGCAAAGTGTCTCAAACTGACTTTGACTAAAAACATTAAAATCAAAATGTCTCCAGATGTGTTTGTGTAAAAGTGTTTTATAGACAAAATAAATCTGTAAATTAGCAGACACTTAAGAAACTAAAATGTTTTATTATTCAAACATCAGAAATCATTTACTGAATGATAAATGTGTTTATAAACCTTTTGATTTTTTAAAAATACTATAAGTCTTGATTGTTCTTGCAGCAAAATATGATTTATTGTTAAAATCACATCAGTAAAGTGTGTAATATATTTTATCATTAAGAAAATCTCACAGCAAAACTCTTTCTGTGTTAAAGTTTTGGAGTCATTCAGAATATTTTGAGTAAACTCAAATTAACTTGTTTCATTTTGCACTCAGGAGCCAACATCTTGGTTCAGCTGTTTTTTTAAACCCTCCTGCTGCCCTTAGGTTTAAATAAATAAGTAAATAAGTAAATAAATAAATAAATAAATAAATAAATAAATAAATAAATAAATAAATAAATAAATAAATAAAACATCTTTAGAAGAGACTGAGTGGCAGCCATCTTGATTCAAGTTGACTCTAAAAGTTAATTATGAGATGCAAAAAAAAAAATAAAAAGGTTTGTAGGCTCAATCATCCAGGTAGATAACAACAAAAAAGTTAAATCATTTCATCTGGACCTGTTTCTTGTCATTAACTTTCTGAAGTTATTTGTGAGATATTTTGCTAACAGTACAGACACTTCCACAGAAGGTGGTATAAAAGCTGCGTGTTCCAGCTAATTTATTAGACTATTCAAATAAATAAACATGTTTTTTTATTTTTAAATTTTATTTATTTATTCAATTGCTCACTTTCTCATGTTTTTTTGTTTTTTTTGTTTTGTTTGTTTGTTTGAGTGAAACTGAACCCACTTGTAAATCGCGGCACATTCAAAAGCCCGATGTTTTACAGAGGGTGGGACTTCGTATAAAACGCACCACGTAATAAAAAAACAATTAAGCTGCGGAAAAATACCTCCAGATTCCCATGGACTCGTGTGAACGGGCTCTGTTTTCTGAGAGACGTAATATTTATTATAAGACGAGAAATGTCCGTCTGTACCAGCCAATTTTTCAAGAAACAAGTTAAATAAAAGCTTAGCATTACGTGAAGGAATGCATGTCGCCCGCCACCTTTTACGCCAGTTTTAAATTAATTTAATGAGAAACAAGTTGTAGCTCTTTTATTCAAGCTTTTTAAATTACCTCATTTACACTTTCATGGGAAAACATGTTGGGGATGACTCTCAGCTACTACCCTCCCAAAGTTGGTTCAGTGAAAAAGACCAAGTTAAAGGATGTTTATGTGTTGATAAATCAGTTAGCTGGAGCAGCCATCTTGAGTGGGGTTGACTCCAGATATAAAAGAGTTGTAGCTGTATAATCAGTTATTACCTTCTGAGAGTTTCACTAAACTTTGCTCAGTAGTTCGAGATATTTTGCTAACAGACAGTTGCAGATAATTTAAATAGGTAATGGTAAAATTTTAAAAACTAATCTCATGTGATCAGTTAGAGCTTGGAACACATGCTGCAAATGAGTCTCTGCTACTACCACACCAAACTTTACCTCAATATCTGTAAAACTAACAGAGCTGTAGTCATATTGGTGTTTGGTAAGATCTCTTAGCTGTGGCAGCCATCTTGAAAGGAGTTGACTCCAAAATGTTACCATCTATAGATGCACATCTAATGATCACTATCTGAGAGTTTCATTAAAACTCATCCAATTGTTCATGAGATATTTTGCTAACAGACAGACAAACACACACATTGACACAGGTAAACACGTCATCAGCTCTTCCCCTTTAAACAATTATAAAAACACATTTTGTTGTATTATAATACAACTCGTCAGCCGTGCCCTCTGTTTTCTGTTTGTCCGCAGCGTGATCGGCGCCGACGCGGGGAACGGGATCCGGGTGTTCATCCCGGACATCGGCATGTTCATGGCCGGCCTGGCCATCTGGCTGCTGTGCCGCAGTCTGGTCCAGAAGAGGCCGCCTGAGGACATGGCGCAGTACAACGCAGACTTCGAGGCAGAGGACCAGGTGGGTCTTGTGCTGATGCCCGTCTCTTTAGGAGGATATCATTGTTATTGATGGGATGAAATGAACTCTACGCTCCGTTAAACTGCAGAGATACACACGACATAAAAATTAACGAAGTGCTTAATAAGAAAAAGCTGCAAGTGTTCAGTAATAATCTATTAGAAATTATATTTTTAGGATTAATAGTGTGAATGTTTATGAAGCATTCACACTATTGTGATCCATTTTTCTTCCATATGATTTTCGGCGCAATTCTCGTTCCAGAATTTTTGTGCTAGTTCAACAAATCATAAATCAAAATGTTCAGCTCTTTCTCATAAATCAAAATGTTCAGCTCTTCCTCATGATGCAAAACGTACAGCTCTTCCTCATAAATCAAAACGTTCAGCTCTTTCTCATAAATCAAAAATGTTCAGCTCTTCCTCATGATGCAAAACATACAGCTCTTCCTCATAAATCAAAACGTTCAGCTCTTCCTCATAAATCAAAACGTTCAGCTCTTCCTCATAAATCAAAAATGTTCAGCTCTTCCTCATAAATAAAAACGTTCAGCTCTTCCTCATAAATAAAAACGTTCAGCTGTTTTATGATAATTTTAGATTTTTCAACTAGTTCCCTTATTTTTTTTTTGGCACTAATTTCAGCTGTTTTCAGCCTAACTGGGAAAAATTGTACTCTCGCGACTTCCTTTTGGTAGTTTACGCTTCTGTCTGCCTTTTCAGCTACTTTTCAGCTATTGTTTTTGTGCTTATTTCAGCCTTTTTTTTTTATTTATTTATTTTTTTTAGCTATTTTTCCAATTTTTGTGATAATTTCTGCTTATTTAAACAAAATTCAGCAAATACGTGTTTCTCCTTTCTTCTGGTAATTTCAGCTTGTTCATCCATTTCTGCAACATTTTTGCACTTTTTAAAAAAAAAAATAATTTCAGCTGTTTTTCAGGAAATTCTTCTGCAATAATTGTTCACACTGCATCTTTGCAGGAAATGCAATTTCTCTAGTTATTACGGTTTTACTCAAAGAAGCGCCTTGAATATTTGAATTATTTCATTTTTTTTGTTTGACCACATCCAACAAGAATAAACTTTTATTTTTTTTTTACGTATTTTGACACAGAATCCAGTAATAATTATACACTTTTAAAGCATTAAATAGTTTGGGACGTTATTATCAGAAACTACTGATGAAGAGGAGCCTCGGTCACCCAAAGAGGAGCTCATCTCATCTAGATGTTGTCTGCTGTGTGGTTTATGAGAAGCCATCTGGAAATCTGTTTTTATGGAGACATTTTATTTCCTCTAAACCTGAGTCGAGAGTAAACCGTTGGCCTGCTGTTCCCGTAAACACGAAACCTGTTTGAAGAAGAAAGTAAACATCTTGGCACAAACGTCTCAGGACTAAAAACTTTGTAGGCGTCTTTTACAGTATCGCAAGTGCGATAATTTGTTAAAATTTCTTACCTAAAATAATTATAATAAAGAAAAGGTTTAGAAAAGTTCATGTGACAGTTAAAAAAAAACCACTTTGAAGTCACAAATAAAAAGTTTTTCTATAAACTTGATGTATAAAGATTTTATTTCAGCTATTTCTCTGATGTCAGATGTTTGAAGTAGGGCTTTGTGGGAACGTTACAAACAGTCAATATCTTACCTGTTGTAGATAGCTCTTCGAAGGTCTCAGCCTGGAGATGCAGGGCTTAAAGCGTGAAACACACGCCACGTTGAGGTGCGTCTGTTAACGCCACTAAAATATCTAAATCACGTCAACCTGAAGTTCACTGTAACAACTCAAATCAACTTTAAAAATATATATATATTTTTTTATTTTTTATTTTTTAAATTTAAGCAACCGTTTCTCAACCACTACAACAAAACAAAAAGAACAACTGTCAATAAAAGCATAAAGGAAGTGCTGCTACGGGAACCCGGATGTTCATGTGGGAAGCGAGTCCACATGGAAATGTATCTTTTTTTGAGCGGTGACACTTCAGAACCGAACGGCGTTGAGAAAGATTGCCTGGCTCCGCGGGACAGAGTGGTGTCAGGGTCATAAACAAATATAACAATCATCCCGTGTTTACAATTAATTCTGACTGAACGAGTCGATGAACATAAAGCAGAGGTAAGGAGGTATTTTACTGTCGTATAAAACGACTCCAGAGCAAATGCTAATTTATAATCCTTTACATTAACGACAGTTTTAAGCAGCTGTTAGATGGTTAATAAAGCTTAAATGGGATTCTTATATTTCTCCCGGCCGTGGAAAAAAATAAAACAAAATTGGAGTTGTTTTAAACCCACTTGAACTAGCTGTCAGCATATTAATTAAGTTAATCAAAAAGCCATCAGCAACAGGTAAGATATTATTTGTTCATAACTTTATGCAGAACCCCATTATAAAGAGTGGACGTTTTTCTTTAAGACATTTGTTTAATAAAAGCTGCTTCTGTTTGTAGAAAATGTCTGATTGTTTTGCAGCTCGATGACGTCCTTCATTTTCTTGTCGTCGACTCGGTGGTGAACTCGTCGTGTCGCCTCGTCGTTAACCCCGTCCTGTTATTATTTAGACCTTTATGATTTTGTTCTGATCACTGACATCATTTCAACACAAGGCGTCCGTCTCAAAGAGAACACGATCTCTGGACTCCTGCCGTTGACCCCTCGGTTCCTCCGATCGTCCACAGACGTTTAAATTAACCTTTGAAGGTTTGTGTGTGTGACAAACAGCACAGAGCTGATAAGGTTTAATTATCATTGTGTCGCTTTGCGCAGCTATAAAAAGCGAGAATGAAACAGCTGCTGAAGCGCTCCGTGCGCACCGAGCTGCACAGGCCACGAGGAGCTACAAAGAAAAGGAGTTTGAATTCAAAAAAAAAAAAAATTACATTAAAAAAGGCCTTTGATGTGAGAGTTGATGATTTGGAAAACAGCCTCCGTCCTCTGGCAGGTCCGGCCTCCTCTTTACGGCTCGGTCTTAATAAAACCGCATTCGGCTCGGAGCGCTTCGGCTGGCACGCCGCCCGGGGAAACGCCACAAGTTAATCTACGATGGCCGACGTTGCGACTCGAGCGGTTTAAACAGCTTCTCTGGTTGTTTGGAGGTTTACGTGTCCGACTGAACGGCTGCTCGCGTGTCATTTCATTCTTTTGATCGAGAACGTTAAAAAAAAAAAAAAGACAGGACAGATCTGTCTTATTTAATGGCTTTGAACGCGCGGGGTTATTACGCTAACACAACCTGCAGGTAACAGTTCTGAGCTGGTTTCTGTGATCCACCTGCGCAGGAGGAGGAGGAGGACAAGCCCAGCCTGGATGACGACGTCCTGCTGGAGGAGGAGCTGGAGGCGGGCTACGAGGCCGAGGAGGACGAGGACAACGACGAGCTGTACGAGGAAGAGGAGGAAGAAGAGGAAGAGGAGGAGGAGGCCAAAGAGAGCACCAAGATGAAGATTCTGCGTCGGGTGGCGCAGGTGGCTTCCAAGGTGAAGGAGGTCATCGGGAACCTGATCACCACCGCAGGCAAAGTGGTGGTCACCGTCCTGCTGGGCATGACAGGTGAGACTTCCTTTTTTTTGTTTGTTTGTTTGTTTTGGGTGGGCGATAATGTTTTTACTTGTATGAGCACCTGTCTTTGTGTGTCTGTTAGCAAAATATCTCATGAACCACGGGATGGCTTTCAAAGAAACTTGCAGAACGTAATAAATGGATATGCATCTACAACTGCTTAATGTTTGGAGTCAACCTGATTCAAGATGGCCGACACAGCCAGCTGACGCGCAAAATTACAAAAACGACTCTAACTCAAACAATTTGACAGATTTTGAAAGAAGTGGTTTCACTCACAACTGGCGTTTTGTGGGCGGAGTCAACATGGAAAACACTGATCAGTGCCAAAGGTTTGGCCTAAAATGAACATTTAGGACCATCCATCCAACCATCCGTTCATCCATCCATCCAACCATCCATCCAACCAATCATCCATCCATCCATCAACCATCCATCCATCCAACATCACCCATCCAACATCCATCCAACCATCCATCATCCATCCAACATCCATCCAACCATCCATCATCCATCCAACATCCATCCAACCATCCATTCATCCATCCAACCATCCATCCATCCATCCATCCAACCATTCATCCATCCAACCATCCATCCATCCATCCAACCATTCATCCATCCATCCATCATCCATCCAACCATCCATCCAACCATCCATTCATCCATCCAACCATCCATCCATCATCCATCCAACCATCCATCCAACATCCATTCATCCATCCAACCATCCATCCATCCATCCATCCAACCATCCATCCAACCATCCATCCATCATCCATCCATCCATCCATCCATCCAACCATCCATTAATCCATCCATCCATCCATCCATCCATCCATCCATCCATCCATCCATCCATCCATCCATCCATCCATCCATCTTAACTGAGCCACCGTGCTGCCCCTGGTTGTATACTCAGTAAAGCAAATAAAAATAAAAATAAAAAACCTCAAGTCGAGGGGAGAAAATCTTCTTTTTATGTTCCATCCTCATTTTCTGTGAACCAGTAGCGTTTGGTGTTTACACTTTGGATGAACTCTCCCAAACGTGAGCTTTATTTTGAAATTTTGATTGTTTTTTACACAGTTTGTAATTGCTGACGCTCAGTTTTATCTGGGCACGTTGTTTTCAAGCAGACTTCGTGGAAATCTTATGGTGTTTAACAAACTAAAAGACAAAACAGGATGAAATTAATCCCAACGAGAGCGAAGATGTTTCTTTTTTCCTGTGGATGGTTTGAATGAACGTCACTCTTCTGTTCACTCATTTCTTTTTTTTAAACTCCTGTTCCTGCAGGGATCATGCTGCCCTCGCTGACTTCTTTTGTTTACTTCTCCATCTTCCTGTTCCTGTGCACCTGGTGGTCCCTCTGCCGGACCTTCAACACACTCATCTTCAGCTGCATGTGCGTCCTCATGGCCATCTTCAGCGCCGGACACCTGGTGGTCCTCTACCTGTACCAGTTCCAGTTCTTCCAGGAGTCCATCCCACCGCAGGACAGCTACATCAGGTCAGGCACCAGGACGTCGTCCACAGAAACAGTCCAATTACTAAAATGTCAAAACCTGGTCAGGTCGGCCATCTTTACTGCGTCCCCCATTGGGGCGAGTTTGTTTAAGCTGTAACAAATATTTACTTTAGTCACAAACAAGAAGGCGAGTGAGGGATGATGGGAGATGAACGCAGCTGGAGTGAAGGCGTTTGGACATCGATGAGAGGCGCCGAGGTTTTACTCTCTCCGGTAGAACCGTCGTGTTTTATTATGCATACGCGAGGACACTCCGAGCTTCCTGTGGTCCGAGCGGTGAGGCTCTGCAGTCGGAGCGAAGCCGCGCTGTTGTAAACACAACGGGAAAGAAAAGAGTTGAGACTCAAACACAGTGAATGGTTTTCTCTCAGCCGCAGGACTCGTTTAGATCATGACAGGACGACTGTTCTAGTAGTCGAGAGTTTTCTATAAACTTCAGGTCACTATGAGCTCCTTATTTATTTATTTATTTATTTATTTATTTATTTATTTATTTATTTATTTATTTATTCCAAACACAGATGAATCCTATTAATGCGTCTTTGATGTTGATCTGAAATTTTACACTTTTAAATGTGAAAAATCAAAAATACATGACATAAAGCAGCGTCACAAAAAGAAACAGCTCATAATGTGAAGCTACAGCATTATCTATATTTAATATATATATACTGTATTTAAAAAAAAAAATCTGTACTTCTCTCTTGTGATTGTCTATTGTTGATTGTTCAAGGAAAATCTATTGCTGTATTGTT
>JARVGV010001740.1:21180118-21202548 GCA_031762435.1 Hypsolebias longignatus | reverse complement strand
AGATAGATAGATAGATAGATAGATAGATAGATAGATAGATAGATAGATAGATAGATAGATAGATAGATAGATAGAGGATTAGCAGAGGAAGCTTTGAGTGTCATTAATAGTGTTGCTCTGTCCTTTCAGTGTTTGCCTGGCTTTGCACATAGAAGATCAATAAGACCCTTTCCCCATCCCAACCCCCTTCTCTTCCACTACCCAGTGCTCTGCTTCTCTGCAGCACATGACAATAATATCAGTAATCTTTTCCTGGTTAACCTGGCAACAGGCAGGTGGGTTTGTTTGGCTGCCGGAGACTGGTGCCACAGAACAAAACAAAGCAACAAACACAGGCTGGAGGACAAAAACAAATATTCACAAAGTCAAAATGACATTTTCAGTCCTCTCGGTCCTTTCTTATCTGACTGCTCCCTGAATACCCATCACACTGTGCAACAGCAGACTGATATCAGTATTTTCAAAGGAATACAAATGCCCCAGAGGGGAACGTAACAAAATTTCAGTCAACCTGTCTTAAGTGCAAAAGTGAGAAAAGCAAAACTGACGTGTGGAAAAAGAAAAGCTGCAGGAGCCAGGAGATGCCATTGATTGAGAGCGGGCTGGCAGGTCTGGGCTTTGTGTGAACAGTCAGATAGAGGTAGCATAGTGAAAGGATCAATACCGACCTTAATAATTGATAAGTATAAGGGAGACGAAAGCAAGAGGGGAAGAAAGAGAAGAGGCAGAGAGTGGTGGTGGTGGTGGTGTGAGTGCTTGTAACAGCATCTAGGTAAGCAACGTCAGATCTGTGGTTAACAGCTGAGGACCACACACCAGCATTCCTCCCCAAACACCACGGGTGTGTAAGTGGTTTTCAAAAACACTGTTTACACGCCCTAAACACACTGTGAAATATCAATAGTGCAGGCTTGACATGGCGTAGACTTCCCCTGCTGAAAACCCACATCAGAAGATATTTATGAGGCCGCGAAAGAAGCACGGTTTGATGATGCACAACAGCAGTGGAGTGAAATCAAAGCAAGAAGATGTTTTTTATCCGAAAAACACACGAAGATGAGAACCTAAGAGGATCTTCCAGTAGACGAAGGGCATCAGAGCATCTAGCTGCCTATCGACACCTTGTAATGAGCGCTTTCTGCTCATGTCAGCGAATCCTCAGAGCAATCCAAGGTTGTGATGTCATTTGATTTTTAAAGGTTGGTATATGCTTTATGGGGTTTGTAATGCATCTTTATGGAGGCCTGAAGCACATTTCACTGAGTGCGCATGTGTATGTGTGTAAGGGAGAGAGTGCCTCCACATGCACATGCGTGTGTGACTGGGTTATAGAGTGTGTCTGCACTATACATTGTTCAGGCTTATCTGACTCACTCTGAATCGGTATTGATTTCCTCTCTGCTCTCTTCGGCTCTCTCATGTTCTCTCCTTCCTTCCTTCCCTCTTTGCCTCTCCCTTATTTTTCCCCCCTTCCTCTGGCTCTGTACCAGTAAGACACATCTCTTGCCTTCCAGCCTTATTCATTTCTTTTTTGTGTTTATTTCTCTTTGTATTAAACATTTCACACATCCACATCTGGGAAAAAAAAGGTATAATTGGTAATGAGGATACAGGAGAGTAGGGAATGTGTTAGTTTTGACAACGTAGTCCAAATAAACTTCTGTGCTTTCATTTAAATTTATTCACAAATCCGATTGAACCATAGGATGCATTAGGAATATAATAATAAAACAAAATTCTATAAGTGTCTCCTTATTAAAAAAAAATAAAACTATTACAAAAACATGCAAACAGCAATTAAAACCGGACCACTTCCTAAATTTAGCTGCTTCTTTCATACGTTTTGGCCTTTTCGCTGGCCTTGTGTGGCTCATGTCAGATCGAATGTGGCCTCCTGGTGCTGAAAGGACAGTTATCTTACGCAAAACTTTTATTATTTTTCTGCTCACATGAGCGAGTTTACAGAGTGAAACTTGTTGCCTAAAGATGTAAAACTCAACACACAAGCAGACAACCCCCCCCCCCCCCCCCATCAGTCTTATTTTATTAATAAACAATAAAAAATAACATGTGCAATGTGAACTCAATTAAAAAAATTTAATTTTTAAGCTTTATTTTTTCAGCTCCATGTTTTTGGGAATGGCAATTAGCTTTTATATGATCTATTTCAGCCACTTAGACCCATCTGTGCTGCTTTTTGAATTCAAATGAAAAGGTGGCGCAATACAAATAAGGTTAAATAAAATAGGTGCATTTTTTTGAGGTCACAATAAAACCAGCTGTCACAAACATAAAACTTCACATTTCTCAGTTTAGCTTATAACTCAAACATAAGGTCTGCCTTTAAATTAAGCTTTAGTTCCCTTTCTCAGAGTTTAAAAAAATATGACCAACAACTTCCTTTCATTTATTTATTCAAGCTTTTGAATTCTCCCATTTAAATGGGGTCAGAAAAACAATTAAACTAAAAAACAAACAAACAAACAAACAAAAAGAAAGGTCAGTATAGTGCACACCTCCATATAAAGCTAAAGATGTTCTTTAAGAAATGATGGACAACTTTTAAAATAAATGAAACAACGAATAAATGGCGTGTTTTCCTCCTTGGCTCACGCTGTGTGTTGTAGCAGGCGATGAATATCCAGGCTCACATGACTTGATCAATACAATCAATAATCGTTATTTATCTGAGGGGTGGGTGTGGCAGAGAGTGACTGACACCAAACTGTTTCTCACCCGCAGTAGTCCGTCCAGGGCGTGAGAGGGCCCGTCTCACCGCGCACAGAGCCCGAGCTCATCCGTCCGTCCAGGCGGCGAGTAACAGCAGCACGGTGCGGTTAGTTCACCGTCTGCAACACACCGCACACACACGCATGCACGCACGCACGCACACTGTTTTTTTGTCTTTAAAGTGATGCAAGTAAACCAAATACAGAAGTAATGTTTAGAAACTGATGCATGCCTTTTTTAAAAATCAGAGGACAAATGTTCACTTCACTGTAAAACCTGATCATCAGCTGTAATTTGACCAGTAATTTTAATCCTAATATAATTAATCTGCCCTCCAGCTCGACCTGTAACAGCTTTCATGAAGGTCTTTTGTTGGAGAGAAACTGAAGTAAACACACACACTATTAATAATATTTATTTCCATTTGATTGACACAAAGAATTTAACACTTTGATTGAAAGAAAGCTGTTCAGTCTAAATTAACATAAGAGTGAACCAATCTAACACACCTGCACGTTAGAAAACAGCTGTGAATATTCTCGCTGAACTACTTACAACAACAACAACAAAAAATATATATATATATATATATTTCCTATTGTTTACTGATGCTTTAAAAAAATCATAGATGGTATATGTGCACGCACATTCTGATTTTTGGACATGAACGCATTTAGAGAACATTAATGATCAATATTCAACATGAGGGATGCCTCAACCCCACAAAGAAGTGAGATTTATTATGCCCAACAGTTAGACTAAACCTACTAAAGAGAATACATGTATTTATTTAAAAATGTCTACTTTTTGGTCAAATAAAAGCGTTTTATATTTTAGAACATGGGGTCTACAACCTAAGGCTCTGGAGCCACATGTGGCTCTTTCTAGCTTTGACCAAAACTAACACAACATTGAATTTTATTGGTTGTTATATACAAACATAAATAGTTTTAGCTTTTTCCTGTCGTTAAGTTTGCAAATACTCACTTTAACTTTTTGCTTTATTTCTTTACTTATTTTTTTTCAACTATGAAAAAGTACATAGGTCTGCATAGTTCATATTGTTTTTTTTAAAATATATATACAGTATACTGTATATATATATATAAAAAAATCCCCCTCTTTACAATAATCTGGTTTTGTCATTTGTCTTAAATTGTAAAAATGTCAATAAATGTTAAAAATCATGAGATATTTTTAGATTTAAAATGTCACCCCTACTGGCCACAAAAGTCTTCTCCAAAAAACTTAAAGAGGCCCATGGGCCACCAGTTGATAACCACGGTTGTAGCAGGTTGTTGCAGCTCTGGACACATTGAATTTAGTAAACGAAGACGTCAAAATGGCTCTTGATCGTAAAGGTTGCAGACCCCTGTTTTAGAACAACGTGTTAGTCGTAGATTTAAGTGCCGCTCAGATAAAGTGTCACCTGTTCTTCACACTGAAGGGAAAACACCAGCACCAAAGCTGCAACATAACAACTGTTAAGCTGAGCAGGCAGCAAATCAGCACAAGCTTGAGACGAGCCTTAAGTGGACCATGCAGCGCCTGGTACCTTTGACACTGTTGACACGCTAAAGGAGGCAACATGAGCAAGAGCCACTTGAGACCGCTGCTTGTCTCTTCAGAATGGCTCATTTGATAACAAGGCTAAAGATGGAGGTTTGGTTCTTGTCTCAGGAGAGCTCCTTTTAATGAATACCTCCTCTCTCCATGGTGCTTTACACGAAGCCGAAGGAGTCTCATTGACTGGGTCGTGTCTTGTGCTAACTCCTTAGGTTCCCTTTATGAGTTGCTCGTTCTCCTTTGGGCTGATGGAGGAGAACCAGAACGGTGTTGGCATTGCAAAATGGCCTGTAGCACCAATAGTTGGGAAACAGACATTATATTAAATTATCACTATATTAGCACCAACATTCAGTCATTACATTAGAGAGTATTGAGCCTGGTTGGAGACAGCACTTATAGAGAGGCCTGGAGGAGATTGTGGGGCATGGCTGGGCCCGAACCAATTGAATAAACGTTGCATGAAATGGTTCTGAAGTGAGGATCAATCAATATGGGGGGGGCAAATTAAAACAATTGAGGGGAAAACAACAGGAGGAAAGGGATGGAGAGATGCAGAGGCTCGAGTAGAGACCAACGTGCACCTGCTGAGGAGAAATCTCTGTAATTGTGCTTTGCTTGCAGTCACAAAGCATGAACAATGGCACACACATGCGCGCGCTCATGCATGCATCATGTGCACGTTCATATTGATCTCGGTCTCACAGTCAAATCTGTTTACTGCTGTTGTCTGGGGCTGCTGTAAAGTCATCAATCATTTGCATGCACCTGGTGATCTCTCTCCCTCGCTTCCCGCTGGCCTCACTCCTTTTCTGTAGGTTTTCAAGCGCTTTCTGCTCGTGCACGCGCATCTTTTTTTTATTTATTTATTTAACTTTCATTAATCCGACTCATTTGGGAGTCCTCATCTTCATCAGAGCTCCCAGGGTGCCCCCACACCTCCTCTCCTCTCTCACCTCCTTTGTTCGTCCACAGATAAACAATTTCTTCTCTTCTGTCTGTCACAAGGCGCGTTCACGAGCTCATACTACCCCCCACACACACACACACACACACACATTCACTCAAACACACTCACTATGCACACGCACCTCGCTCTCGCGGATCGATAAGGATCGATCGGGTGGGGAAGGGAGCCCTGATTACTGGACCACGTGTTCAGGAGAAAACCGCGGAAAATCGATCATTGCAGCTTTTTAGGGCAGCAGAACAGAACAGACTCCCTCCAGTCTCCACAGCCTCTGCTCCTGACGGTGCATCCAGCCACACCGACTCTTTGTCAGCACTTCACATGCACGCTCCTCCGGTTTCAGCCAGCCGCGCACAGACCCACCAACAAAAACACTGCACAAATCCATAACCTCGTTGTTTTCAGTTTTGGTTTTGGTGCTTCAATATTTTTTTGTCGCATAGATTAATTTCGATCATTTAAATAAAGTTGTGCAGCAACTTTATTAGCTTTTCAGATTTAAAATATTTTGTTCAAAACCTGATTTTAGAGAGAACTTTTAAACCAAAAACGAGTCTGTTTCTGCACAATGGGCATTTTTTTAATTTTAATTTTTTACTCGTGTTGCGTTCGAGGAGAGCTCATGGTGCCTTCACGTGCTTGATGAGAGAAAAATAGTTCTTATAGAACGATAAGTACTCTTAAATCAAAACTCTTGAAAAAAAATTAACTTTGAATTCGATAAGAAACTTGTTTCTAAACTCTTCTTGTGAACTGAAGTTGTTGTAAATTATAACACTGAGAAAACACGAGTATTGAAACTTTTCAGTAATTAAATAGAAAGTTACAGCTATTAGTTCAGGGATCTAATTTCGAGACAAACATCAAATGTAATTTTCAGAATTTGAAGTCAAACTCTTTATTCCCAGTTTGAACCACCTTTAATATTTTTTTCTTCCAATGCACACAAACAATAAATGACTTTAACTTCATTATGTCAAAAGATAAACACAAAAAGCTGTTGATGGTTTATTCTAAGCTTTTCACATCAACTCTTCTTTTAAACAACAATTTGTCTCCAGTTTAATACAGTCGGACTTGTTCATGATAAAACTGATCTTGCATGTCCTCCTCCCACCTCCAGCCTGTAAACGGAAGGAGGAGGACCGGGGACGGGAGCGCAGTCAGGTGCCAAAGAAGCAGCGGCTGGTCTTCACCGACCTGCAGCGTCGCACCCTGGTCGCCATCTTCAGAGAGAACCGCCGGCCCTCCAAGGAGATGCAGCTCACCATCTCTCAGCAGCTGGGCCTGGAGCTCTCCACCGTCTCCAACTTCTTCATGAACTCCCGCCGCCGCTGCCCGGAGCGTTGGGACACGGAGGAGCACAGCCACGCGGCGCACGGCGGCCACGTCCACACCCCGCAGTCCCCCATCCAACCCGGCGCATCCTCCGCCAACACTTTCTCCAACAAGGCCTGACTGCAGAGGTCGGCCGGTTGGACGGACACGTGCAGGGTGGAGGATGGGTTTGACTTTTTTTAAATTTTTATTTATTTGTACTAAAAACAATCTGCACAGCTGCTGTGTGTATCTGTAGGTTCAGAGCACTCTCATCCATCTGCTCCACGTGCTGCACTTGTCCGGGTGAATCAGATGCTCGTGTCATTTTAAATGGACTGCTTTGCCCCTGAAACCAAAGATTTAGCAGCTTTAGGAGATTTTTACCCTCAAACAAACAACCACCTCCGTGTGAACCCACCTGAAAAACCAAAGAGAACCTGTTTCCACTGCAGCTTCAGATTAGGAGACCTTGGTTCCCCCCCATCAGACAGAAATGAGGCAGCAGGGTGCCACACGGATCTGCACACTTAAAGGGATAGTTCAAATCTTTTTTTTCACAGAAACGTTATGCACAGTTATTAAAGTTTTATAAGCTACATCAGTTTGGAATAATACAGATTATGTACTGTAGTTCTGACCAGATTGAACATCAAGTGTGAGGAGGGGCAATACAAAGTGGATTGCTGCAGTGTGAGTGTATATAAACTTTTACGCCATTGTTTTCTCTTGTTAATTCAACAGAAATATTATGATGTTCCTGCAATATACAGTTAGCTGCTGCTCACAAAACACCAATATCAATGTAAGCAACCACATAATATGAAACTGATGGTGGTGTAAAGATTTTTAGAGACTGATGTTAAAAATGGCAGCAATCCACTCTGGTCTTGGCCCCAGTCAGATTAACCGTTAGCTCGTTAATTTGGGTCCCAAGATATTTTGTTTAATCCAAACTGATGCCATTCAAATAGCTATTTAAGATATTAATGGTTTACAGCCTTTTACACCGATCCCCGCTTCAAAATGACCATAGCTTTATAGTCAGTCTGTAATCCGTCATTTGGTATTTGGAGTGACTGTGCAAAATTAGGATTTGAGTTCAGGATGAGAATCAGTGAATTCAGCCATAAAACTAGTTTGCGGTGACCTGCAGCGGGCAATCAGGTGTAGCACCCACAATTTGGAGCTAAGCCACTTTATTCACCAGTGTAGGGATAGTTTCTTTTTGGCTGCACACACTTAAAACTCTGATAGTTTATGTTCAATCTTTGTGAAATGGACAAGAAAACTCGCTTTGACCTGCTAACCAATACCACCTGCAGCAGTACATGCATGTTTAATATCCTCATACAGAGGTATCCATCCCCTCTGCTGGTCTTCAGTCTGCTCCACATCAGAGTTACAGTGCCACCTGCTGCCCATTTTGACCACATGCAAGCTTCTCACATCACCACAGCAAACCCTCACACCTTGCAGAATAAACAGGTTTAGGATCAATCCTTCCCATTTGAGCAAAACTGCATCCACACCAATCAGCTTTTGATTTGAATGTGTGTTTCTTGACGCTCGTTGAACGGCTCTGCAGCCGTAGGCCGCACAGCCACACGAGAGGGTATATTCAGGTTATTAAAGGAGAACAATCAAACAAGGACGACACGCCACACTCTTAAAAAAAAAAATGGTGTCGTTTCCAGGCGTAGGGAGCGAGGGATGGGTGGAGGGGGCCTGCTCTGTTCTAGTGGCCAAACACAGAGGTCAAACGTCACAATATATAGGATCCTGAGTGCCAGTGATGTTTGCCTCTTCATGATAATCAGAGAACAGATGCAGGCCGCTCCGTCACCCTCCACCTCGCCGTGTCTGCTTTGTTTCATCACAACCTTCAATTTGCGAGCACTATACGGGCCCGTCGCCTGTTTCATACCTCAGAAAAACGTTAATGTGATCAACATGACATTCAGTTATTGTAAATAATTTTTATTTTCATCCTTATCTCTTTGTCTTATCTATTCTCTATGTATCTACTCCCCCGCCCACAATGTGTATTTCTCTTTTTTTTTTAAATTTTTTTTTAATTTGTTGCCTCCTTAACTGATGCGGGTAATAATAGTACCATAGACACATGGTTTGTCTCTTGTGACGATTGTGCTATGTTGTGCTGAAACTATATGTAAAGAAGCACCTTTTTTTTTGACAAAATGTAAAAACTTTAGGTTAGAAATGAAAAAGAAAAAGACAAATCAACCTGTCATGGACTGATCCTATGCACAGACCAGGAGGAGTTTTAGTGACAAACTGTGCAGATTTGTGAAGACCATGTGGGTGGAACACGTCTGGGCAAGAAGGATCATTAATCCTCTTTAAACTGGACCGCAGCTGCATTCCTCTGCTGGTGGTGTTCTTTGCTTACCAGGAGAACCCTCCTCATTTTAAAGTGTCTTTTTACCTTTTTTTTTTTTTTTTTTTTTTTTTGTGGGCACAGCCACTTGTTGTGTAGCATCTTCAAGCGGGAGATAATCATAACAAAGAGGAGTTGCAGAGAGGAGGATGAGGCAGGGGAGGCAGCATCACAGCCCCATCATGAGGCCCTTAAAAGTGGCGTTCCTCCACAAACTGACCCGTTGTTGTCACTTTCTGCACAGATTTCTTATCGAGGGTGTAATTTCTGATTTATTGTGGCGTCCAGAGGAGAGAAGCGCCGTTACACCCCAAATTTTTGGCCAAAGCATTTCTGCACCTCGTGGAAATAAACGCGACACACCCGAAGCTGCATTAGGCCTGCCGCATTCACTACTGGGCCCGAAACATGCACACGCAACCGCAACACGCAGGCAAAAACCACAGAGCAGAAGACGTGTGCATATTTTACAGAGCATGCACAAAGGTTTATTTGTCATGTGGGAAGAGCTGAGTGCCTTTTTCCTTCAACCAGGGGCTGGACTGCTCTGATCAGAGAAAATCATTTAAAGATTAACGTGAAGCGAGGAGGGGTTGCACACGACGGAGGGGTCCTCTTGGTATTGAAAAGCCGCTCTTGTTGTGATCCAAACAGCACTTTTTTCATGCAGTTAAGGGAGAACACCGTTTATCACAACAATTTAGCTTTTTATTTTTTAAAATAAGTTTAAAGAGGCCAGGTTACGTATATACACACACACCCACACACACAGAGATATTTTTGTGTAATTTATAATTCAAGTGTGTGTGTGTGTGTGTGTGTGTTTGACTGTTTTAAAACATTCTGTTACCAAGTTTTGATCAAATAAACTCAACCAAAGTGAAAACTAACCAAAGACAAAAAAACAAACAAAAAAAATCACCAGGGAGGACACGATTTTTACACGATGCCCCACTGACGACCCCTCGCCCATCCAAATCCTCTTCACTGGGCCCTCCGTCCAGGTTAGCTTTACAACGAGGCAGGCACGTGTAGACAATTCATCTCGATATACCTCAAATCTTTAACGTGACGGTTCATGTAGCGAAACAAACACTGGCATCGGTTAGCAACGAAAGTGACGATAAGGTCGCAGGTAATGATTGTTCTTGCTGTTTTTGTAAAAAATCTTTCTCTGAGGAAGAGTGTTAGACGTAAGCTCGACTTGTTTTATTGCTTTATTTATGGTTTGTGGATTTGCCTTGTGCTGCTTTTTAAAAATCATAAAAAAAAAGTCTCCACAGGGGGTTCATTCAACAGATTCTTGCCATTGTGAACAAAAGGAAGTACGAAATCAAATGACGAAGAATCGTGAGAGCAAATATTACAAAAAACACATCAACTACATGATATTTTCAGTTTTGCATCACGTTTTTGGGATTGTTTTGTGCTTTAAAGTTGTCTGTGTTCAAAGTGATTAGCCATATTAAAAAAAGCAGAATCAACCAAAAAAAAAAACCTCTGTCATTAAGGGCGGGATGATTTTTATTATTTATTTATTTATTTATTTATTTATTTGCATGGATTGATTGAAAGTGTAAATAAACCACAGGATGAAATACCTCCACATGTGGAGGAGAGGGGGAGACGCTGCATCTGGAACTCTTTGCATTCTTTGTCAGTTCTGTGTTTTTATATATGTGCTGTTTGTGTATTTGTATAAAATACGAGTATTCACATGTCACGTCTTTCCTTCTCAGCGTGTGTAACCGTCCCCACATTTCTGTACCTGTATTCCTTTGTTTTGTTGTGCCGGCGCGAGTGAGTTTGTGTATTTCTTTACGTAATCCTTGTATTTAATCTAAATTTGATCACGAGTGTGTCTGAAGTGCAAACAGCAAAGGAAGCGGCAACATTTTTCATCGGATCCAAAAAGTGCTGTTCGCTTTGTCCTTGGATGATTTGTTTTCTCCCTCTCTCTTCCTTGAACAATCAGTCAATCAGAACCAAGTGTCTTTGTGATGGTGGAGACAATCAATCCCAAATGAGACAAAAAGAAGATGGAGGGAGAGAGAATGAGAATGATGGAAGGTGCTGGAGAATCTGACTGGGTGGATAGAAGAGTGTCTGTCTGTGAAAGTGTGTGTGTGTGTGTGAGATCACCTTTAACCTCTGGAGGGTGACCTTTACGGTGAGGGCCAAGGCATCCTGGAGCCTCCC
This sequence comes from Hypsolebias longignatus, assembly GCA_031762435.1. Classification (NCBI taxonomy): domain Eukaryota; kingdom Metazoa; phylum Chordata; class Actinopteri; order Cyprinodontiformes; family Rivulidae; genus Hypsolebias; species Hypsolebias longignatus. The sequence continues at coordinate 21,191,365 of JARVGV010001740.1, read as the reverse complement.
CCATAGCTTCGAAGCGGTTAGCGGTGCGATCTGACTCGTTAAGTGGACATCTAATCGAAGAGGTTGATCAAACGCCTGCTCCCATATACACACTGCTCACACACAAACTTACACACACAGTTGTGGTGCAGAGGGCTTTTCTTCTGGTCTTTATCTCAGCGAGTCTTTCGGTCGTGTTGCTCTGCCTTCAGCCCGTGCTCAAACAACCGAGGTCAAACTGGGACAGACGAGGCACCACGTGGAAGTCAGCGTGGGTTGGTTGTGTGTTTGACCGAAACAAATAAAAAGAAAGAACTGTCTGCATTTTCTGTGAAGTGCATCTTTTCCAACTTTGAGACTCTGTTGCCATCTAACGGTGTGGAAATTAAACCACACAGACTCGATCAGGGCAAAGTGTAAGACGTTTTTCCTCTGCATTCTCACCAGGTCCTGCTCATACTTGTCCATGAAAGTTTCACTAAAGCAACAGATGAGATGGACGTCAGTTAATCACTGACCGACTTCATAAAAACACTTTTAAAAATTATCTCCTCGGCAGGCCAGTCTGTTTTTTGGATTCAATAAATGTGGAAATTGTAATGAGTAAAACAGGACACGTGTTTTAAAGGAGATAAGCTAAATCGCCATCTTTAAAAAAAAGTATACATTTTTGACAGAGGTTCTGCAATATTTGAGACTTTGGAGAAACTTGTGGCTGAAAAAATAAAATAAAATAAAAACCAAAACAAGAAAATTCAGACACGTAATTCTGGGTTTGTTCCACTAACTTCTCTTGCAGCTCCTGAGTGGCAGAGTGGAGCCACATACCCTCAGCTGTCTCCTGTCTTCTGATGAGATCCTCTACTCAAGGCTGCTTGGTCCAACCAGGCTCTGCTAGAACAATGTCCTGCACCAGTACTTTGTCTGGCTTTGGTGTCATTCAGTCTGAACTCAAGCACTACTAACCTTGTTCCTCATGCTCCTTGTAGCTCTGCTTTCTTCTGCTTCTCACTTTCCTGAACCCACCATTCAACGACTCCCTGTCTTGGTTCCCCGTGTCTCAAACTGGGTCCTTTCGCTTGGACGTTCCATTTACAATCCACAAACAATAGAACCTCTAAAACACAGTGCCATCCAACCTTAAGGTGTGTCCTGTCACTCTGTCAGAGGATTTTTGGTCAAAGTCAAGGATGTTTATCAGTAACTAATGTTAAATTAATGCGGGACCATGTGCGAGTTACCAGAGAGTTGTTTTCTCACTCGGAGAGGAGCTGATTTGATCCTGCATGCACAGCTGGGAGCCTGAGGTCATCAATGGTGGTCTGTGAGGGCTGATAACTGTATATAAACAAATTCTTGCACACTGACTGATTCACCTGAACAAGTTTCAGTCATGCATCTGTTTAAGCCTGTGAAAGTCTGCCCTTGCAAGTAAAACCAGTTAAAATATCTTTGAGTAATTAAGATGAATAGAGAATATTTTTGTCCAACACACCCTGCACCAACTACCATGCCTGGTCGCCTTGGTCTGCTCCGCCACCCTGGAATCTCCTGGTTCCTCCTCTCCTGCAGACACAAAAAAAAAATAAAAAAAAAAAATTTAGGACTAACAAGCATTCTAACCACGACAGGAAACTTCTTGCCACTTCTCCTCTCCTGCAGCTCCCAACCTACTGGTCCACTTGCCAAATAAAACTAGACCTGTCACAATAACAAATTTTGCTATGTGATTAATTGTCTCAGAATTTATTGCGATAAACGATGATATTGTTTGAAATTTGACAATAATGAGTAAATATTGTCATATGTAAGAAATGTTAGTTAATTATATATATTTGACCACCGGATGGCAGTATAAGACTGTTTGAATCGAAGGATGGATAGTGAGGGAGCGAGCAGCGTGTATCTAAGAAAAATGGGAGGGAGGCCTCTTGACGTGACATGGGCTGTCTCTCGTTCATGTTTTTTTTGTTCTCAAAATGGTGGACGTTTTGTGTGGTTTGAGCTCTTTAACATGGCATTTTTCCACACAAAGCTTTTAATAAAAAAATCAGTACGCAAGTTCTCAGCTTCTTTTTTCAGAGAAAAAAAACAACTTTTTGCACAAAGGTACGGGTTTCAACCGTGAATTTTGGAGCTTTGACAAGATGGACGTTTTATCCCGAGGTCAGCCTGTTAGCTTAGCTCGTAGCTTAGCTTCTCAGCTGAGCTGCTTTTAACGATCCAAAAATGTGATTTTGGATCATTAAAACGGATTTTAAAGAGAAAGGGAGGGGTCAGTGAAGACACTGGAGTTGAACTGTTTGTCATCCATGTCTTCAGTAGAAAGAGAGAGACACAAAGAAACAATAAAGCTGATAAATGATGATGATAATTTTCATATATCGTGATTAATTGATTTATCGTTTATTGCAACAGGCCTATAAAACCTTTTCATTTTACATCCTGCTGTTGTCTCTTGGTCTTGTACTCTGGATATCCTCTAATATTACTGAATGTGATAACATAAAATGTTCTCCTCTGAAACTAAGACATTAAATAAAGTAAAATGGCCAAAAGAGTTGAGTATATTTTTCACTGAGGTTATTGGATGAGGAGGATGAGTACTGTGAGCTCAAAGTATGATATACCAACACCCCACAAATCTAAACTGCTCACTGAAGGAGAGGTTTTCAACCCCAGGGGAGGATTCAAGCCAAGTTGACGTTTTTATCTGGTGTGACTCCCAACTCAAAATATGCTCCAAAGCACGTGTTTATAATGCGTCATATAAACTATCCTCTCTATAACATTGTGGGACTATAATCCTGCAAAGGTTGAGGAAATTGACAACATTTTTTAGAGTTTAAGTCCAACACAGTTGATAAATTTGACCCGCAAGATTAAATTGATTGTTTCAATTCCATCCATAGGTAAAATATTTAGAGTTGTCTTATTCAACTAACAATTCAGCTATATTTTCAGTTTTAAAAACACCTGCATCAGACTATAAAGATTTTTTTTTGTAAAACTACAAGCTATGTTAAAAAAATAAAACCAAACAAACTTCTGTTGTCCAAACTGACAAACACAAGATTAACTCTAAAGGCTTCACTTGTCTTAAGGTCTTTTACCAGCACACATCTGACCTATCTGAAACTGTATAGGAGTGATAAAAATACTCTTCTTAAAAATATGTGCATGTGATATCTTTTTTAGGGATGCATGATATTATTGGTATGGTTTCAGTATCGACCGATATTAGCGATAAAGTTAAATAACGGACATTGGCCATGCCATAAAAAAAAAAACCCTCATCGATATAAATGCTTCTGTTTTAAGTTAAGTTTTAATTTAAGAAACGGTCAAGTACATGTATTAATGCACTACTACCGGTACTTATGCACTTTTCACTTTTCGCTTGTGAACACGTTGAGTTTTGATTTGTGAAAATGTACAAATTTGCACTGTTCAAGTGTTGTCATTGTGTTAGAGAGTAAATGTCATGAATATATTTGACATTAAACATAATCTAAGTTGAAGTGTTACATCATTTTCAGCCCCTTTTTGGCATCCGCATTTGGTAGCAGACCAAATCGACAAAGACCATGCAGAATAATGCGGTATTTTAATTCCACAGCAGAGAAAGTTATGTAATCGCTGTAAATAGGTCTAGAGGAAAAAAAATATTGGTATCGGCCATCGGCCAAATAAATTTTAACATATCAACATATCAGATACCGGCCTAAAATTCAATACCTTGCATCCCTAATCTTTTTGATTTATCTCTCCCTCATCTTTTTAGATAGTTTAGGTGGATGAACAGGTTCACGCAGGTCTTTTCGAACACATCTCATCTAAGTCAAATATTTAAATGGCATCTGCTTTATGTTTTAACTATGGCTCAAAAGGCATGTATTTTTTACGCTTCTATTCATACATGAAGCACAATTGTTAATTTAAATAAATTTTCTTGTGTTTGTTCTGTGATGGTGCAGTTGTAGGCTTGTTTTGAGAGACTCATTGTCGATGTATTTGAATTGCCACTTATACAGTGAGTGTTTGGTTTTTGTGAGAAAATACAGTTACTTTGTTTTTTACCCATGAGTTTTGCTTCATGGGAAAAAACCTGAAAGCATTTTCATGCATGTTGAATACGTCCTCAGTTTTTATCAAATATATGTAGAGATGCAATAAATATAAAAATAAAACAAAAAGGAAAAAACAAAACTAACTGCTGTGTATGGTTCAATATAATTAAGCAGTCAGACTGATAAAATCTCAAAAGTACTTTGTTTCACTCTCACATAAACATTACAAAATAGAAATTTCATTGTCTCTGATATTTTTGGGTCAGTTTAAAATAGGACAGGCTATACTCTTGCACTTTTTCTCCCTTTCCCACATTGTTTTCCATCTTACAGTTAAATGTAGGTAGATGCCACCGCCACTCATCTTGTGGATCGTTAGTGAATATTTTTCAGGTTGTAAGACTGTGTAATTCAGTGATTTATAAGCCTGTGACACTGCTTTAATGTCAACTTAAAGAAGACACATGGGATTTGTTTGAGTCACATCATGCTTTTATGACGAAAAAAGGAGCTCATTTACAAGACAGACAGTATATAAAACATACAGCGAGTTAAAAAAGAAAACGTGTTTTATACACAAGTACATTTTTATCCTTCCCTTAGAGACCAAGCAGCCTGAGGACTGAAAAAAACGTGAGTGATCCCTGGAGGAAAAAAGCAGCAGTTAAATCCTTTGTTACTACAAATACATACCTACACTATTTACAGTTCAACAGTCATTCCTCTGTCAGACATGGCAAAGAGGTCTACAGATCAGATGACATGATATGGCTAATAGATCTAATATGTACACTTTCTGTTCTTTACATCCAAGGATCAAGACGTCATGGCATAAAATGTACATGTTAAAAAAATGCAGATACAGTCAGACGCTGATGTAGCCAAAGAGGATCAGAGTCCAGTCTTCTGTATAACAGTCTCATTGATGTGTCACTCGTATATATTAATAATTGATCACGTGACACCATTCATTCTGACAAGTTGGCTCGTCTTTGAACCAGTTCTGTATTTAATCGGAGTCCTCAGCACACAAAGGTTTCGTGAGTTAGCAATAATTGTGTTAGAGAGATAGACAATATAGCAATAACATAAAGAAGGGATATGATCAAGTGTTTAACGAAGGTGGTGCCAGGATAAAATAAAGTAACACAAAGAGAGAAACTGATACAGGGAGAGAAGTAAAGAGGAGAGGATTCATTCATTCAACCTTTATTTAGGCAGGTTAATCTCATTGAGCCTCGAGGACTCATTTACAAGAGAGACCTGGCTACAAACTAAGGATGATGACAACCAAATGGTGAACGTACCCAAACCAAATTGCAGTTTGATGTTTTGTGTATGAGAGAACTCTGACAAATACAGAACTAGTGACAACTTCCTCTAAAGTGTGGAGGTAATAGGAGAGGATCAGATGTGGAAATCAAAATAAAAAATTTGGGACCTTCTCATTAATTAAAAAAAGCACAATTTTCAATCATGTTATTAAGTAAACTTAGAAAAGAGAGCTATTAGGTCTACAAAAGATCTGTTCGCCTCCTATTACCCCACATGTTTTTTGAAAAAGTGACAATGTTCAAAATAAAACTAGTTTTATGCCCATACGGCACCGACCAGTCCCACCACCTGCTTGGAATAGCGATCGCTTTATGTACAGCTTTTACATCAGAGTAGATCCTTTGATTGTGAGCAGATATGTGTAAAAGTACAATCATCCCAAGTAAACACTTGTTTCTATTGTAAGATGCACACTTTGCAAAAATCTTTGTGAATAAACCACTTTCCTTTGCTTGAACTGAATATTTTTTGTAAAGCTCACTCTGTTCCATCCAGCAACACTAATACCTTTTCTTTTCATACAACTCAGGTGTGAATTTAGCGTTACCAATCACATTTTAATATATCTTAGAAAAGCCATGCATAGATTCAACCTGCAAAGACCCCATGAGAGTAAATTTAGTTCTTTGCAGTAATCAATCATTTGCTTGCTTCAGTGATGCAGAGAAACATTAGTGATGTGACATTTTATGATTTGTGTCACAGGGTGATCCACAACAAACCAGTGTCAAAACCGCTGCTTTAAATCAGACTGGTGCCTTTGCTTCCTCTGACGTGTGGCAGAGCAAACAAGATCAGACTCTCGAATTGTGTCTTCAGCGTTTAAATTGATCTGTTTAGGTCACCTCCACTAAATACTGTATACCAGCAGAGTGCTGTTGCGCAACTCGACCACTGAGTGGCGGTAAGTTCTCATAAAAAGTGGGGTTACTTTGCAGTCCTGTCAAGGTTAAGATGAAGCAATTATTCGTTCAAGGTGGTTAAAACAATTTCTCTGCAAAGCTCCCAACAGACCCCAACATCTGCTTGCAGCTGTGCCATCATCTTCTTTTTCCCCCAAATTGAAGCTGCCGTGACAGCACATAAAACGGGCAGACACTAAAAACAGTGTATTTCTTTTAATTTAGTGTATTTATGACACTTTGTTCTTAGAGGTCTGCTCTGGAAATTAAACTATTAAGGCAAGTAATGATCCAATCAGCCAAGCTCACTTCTCCGTCATCCCATTACCGCTTGTCTTGGGTCTGATAATTCAGCTTAAGTCTAATCCAATCAAAACAGCAGCTGGAGGATGTGGAGTGAGAGGATTTATTTAAAGCCAACGTGGAATCAGAAATGACAGCTGCTGAGATGCAAGTTAAAGGTACGACAAAAATGAGCCTTTTCTCAGCGGAAATAAGAACACAACTTTGCATAAGAAATGACAAAGCTTTTATTAATTTAGAGCCAGATGGGAGCACTTTAACGAACCAAATCAAATAATTTAGGTTTCGCTTGCAGCAGTAATGTAAATATGGTGTTTGAGGCTTTGAGAAGCTCTCCAGTGGAAAGTATTCGGTAAAGTAGGTAACAATACATAAGGAAGAACACAAAAAGAGAGCAAAAGAACTTCCAGCCTTCTTTCACACAACTCATGGCAGAGGAGGTGAATGGACATGGCCTCCATGGTGCAACACAGATAAGTGTTATGCTCAAGGCTTGGCTGCAAACCTTGCATGTCTGCTAACTTTTGAGGAGTGCTTTTGAGAGAATGTTTGTCTGAAAGATAAAATCTTTATCGCACCACCTGGATGTGCCATGACTTCTGCAAGGACATGTGAGATAAAACAGTACGCAATGGATTTTTATCAGCTTGCAATAAAACAAGCGCCCTCAATTTTTAAGGGCTGTCGAGGCTTAAACAAATGCTTCATTTCAACCATGACCAATTTAGAAATGTCACTTCTCAAACAGATGGACAGCTCAGTAGGCAAGAAAAGAGAGCAAGTTTAAACAAAGATCCAAAATTCTTTTCAACATTTGTAATTGCGACAGCATATTATTAAGAAAAATACATTGTGGGTTTTCACGTCCAGAGAACGAGCCCAGAGTGATGCTGCGCTGTGTGCAGGTTGATATAGTTCAAGATGCTTGTTTTCTTTTCTCCTGTTAAAGGAATGAGTATGGTTGTGCAATGGGAACCAGTTTTTTGTGTGTTTTTGTTTTTTAGGGAACCTGGGTCACCCCTTTCATCGTTCGTCTCCGCTGAGCCAATCGCCGCTCCGCGTCGGGTGGCATCATGTGGTGCGACGATTCACAACTCCACAACACCGATTCACCAACCTCACAGAACACGTGTCTACTACCACACAACCATACTCCAGCCTAATACTGTAAACAGAGATGTCAAGAGTCGGAAATGAGAAGAAGATGAAAAAGAATGGAAAAGAAAAGGACGGGGGAAAAAGGGAAGCGGGAGAAAATTAAATTAAACGAAACACTCTCGTCTAGACTTAACGTTTGAGAATGATGTTTACACTGTAACACCATCAAAAATCACCACAGACATTCTCACAGTCAGCTAAAACTAATAGCCACTGAGAAATATGAAAACACAGTAGGACTGGTTTGGAAAGAAGAGACATCCATAAAGACGACATCCCGTCCTCAACACTGAAAACCAAAAATGTCCACGGATACTGTTAACAGCTAAAAACCAGGCCAGATTTATCATCTGTTCTCATTTGGTCTCATGAATCTTTAAACATCTGTTCAGTTATTCATCTTGACAAAAAAAAAAAAAAAAAAAAAAAAGCTGTGGTTTCATCATCTCTGACAAGGGACAAAAATGGAATTTGCATGATTCATTTCAAATCCCCCACCTCCCTTTCTTGCAGCAAATTATCTTTAAACTACACATTTGTTATAAAAAGTAGGTCTGTCTTTGGATCAGAATCATGGCCCTTTTTTTTAACATTTTATTTTTATAAATATGAACCATTTGAACCACTAATTTATTTTTCTGAACTTGTTATTTGGCCAAGTTTTAGCTGATGCACATGTAAACAGGTCATTTCTCGTGTATTTTACGAGTTGTTGAGAACAGAACGGTCCAATATGGAGGACGAGGAACTTTAAAACAGTAAACAGCCAAAAGGTCACAGGAAACAACTGAAGAAATTAAAACAAGGGCCTAACAAGAGGCAACGTAACACTTCAAAGAAAGTCATCGTAATTTTTTTCCCCATTAAAACCACAGTACTACTTTCCACTATACAATGCACATGGTGTGGGTAGGGTTAACACAACTTCATTTACATTTGAATCCTCGGTCTCCAGCCAGGGACCCCTCCCAAAGGAGGACCCAGTGGGGGTGTGTGGGGAAGTGGGGGTGAAGGGGGGATGCACTGGGCTAGGGGGGCAGAGACATTCGCACACCGGCCGTCTCCGAGGCAGAGAGAACAGTCAGCGTCACAACCTGAGACTTCTGGAGCGTGCGCGTTCGTGATGCACGTGTGCATGTTGTTGTGTAGTTCTCATTCCAGCAACCTCAGTGTGGCTGTGTGGGACAGCAGATGGTCTCGTGATCATCGAGGCAACTTGTAAGATGGCAGTGGTGATAATTATATAACTTAGTCATGCGCACGCTACTGTATCAAAAAATTCAACTTACACAAAGTATGGCTTTGATTTTTCCACAAATTCACATTAGTTCTCTCTGGGAGACTGTATGTTTGCTCTATGGCTGTACAAACAGTATTGCTGGAATGTTATATTTTAGTGGATAAGTGTGTGTGTGTGCCGGCTTTCACTCTGCGGGGTTGTTTCCCTCGTCCTGAGAAAAGATGCATGCGCTGCTGTGCTTCATCCTGAACCAGGATGAGTTGTGGGACTGAGTGTTCTCTCTCCCTCTTTAGTATGACCCAACTTTCCAGGCTGCTCCCCCCGGGCAGCGCTGGTAAAGCCGGTTGACCAACGACAGCAGAGAACAGGAATGAGGTTGCGGAGGCCAGTAGGTGCAACTCCTTCCTGTTGGAAAAAAGGAGCACCGATGAGCACTGCAAGGGAGATGAAGGACGAGTCAATGTGACTTTTGTCGTCCTCTCTCGTCCAACTCTACAGCCCTTCTGATCCTGCCAACCCAGATCCTGTTACTCTCTCTTTAGTTGGTCGCTATGGTTTCTGTGGCGGCCTGTGTCTGCTGGTCCAGACGTTTTAATCGAACCATCTGGGCCACAGGCAGCCAGAGAAGCTCCAGGCCAGCGTGCTCGTCCCAAACTCACACAGCTCTTGTTTTTGGTGTAATCTCACAAAGAAGCAAAGGCCAAATACGGTTTTGTTCGATACGTTGCCATCCAAACATTTCTTCTTGGGTCTCTAGTTAAGATTTCTGCAATTAATAAAACAAAGGGAAAAAAAAGGTGGAGTTATTGAGATGGTTGAACCTATTTGATCCTCACTGACTAACTGTGGTCAAAATAGATCAATAAAGCTAAAATACTTGTTATTCAATGCTATGTTTATTAATTTATTTTACTTATTTTAACCAAACTTATATGACAAGGTATATCTATAACTTCTTTAAGCTGATGGCCTGAATGACAGATGAGACTATTAAACATGGAGCGTTTAATAATAATATAACAATATTAGTCTAATTAAAGTTGCTAAACAAAACAAAGTCAATACTCCACAGTCCACGCATTAAAGAATGATCTTATATCCTATAATTTATAACACTTTTTTTTTGTTTGGGCATGAAAAGTGGCTCTTTAAACTCTCTTAATCCTCATATTGTCTTTTATAACCACAAGCTGAAGAAGACCGCTGCAACGTGTCAGGGTCATTCGGTTTTCTTTCACAAACCAAATTCAATTATGGCTCCAGATTTGATGTGAACGCTCAATTTTTAGTGGAGCCACAGACAAAATGGATTCTGTGCTTTCAGACTTCTTTGTGAGTTAGTGGCTGTGTGTGTTTGCGTGTGTCAAACACGTTTTTGGAACGTGCTCATGCCTCCCCCAAGGGACCCCTGGCTGCGTTGTTTCATATCATTTTCATATTGAACTTTCTGGTCCCTCCTGAAGTGGTCCCAGTGGCGGGTTCAGATTTCCTGAAAGAGTACTCCACTGTGAAGTTGTTTCTTCGCTGACCGCGTCCTCTGCTCCACACGAACAACAACAGGAAGCAGAATAGGACAACCCCCAGAAATGTGATGCAACCCATTGCCGTGGAGACCAAGATGGTGGTCAGGTCCAAGGTGAACTTGAGGAAAACACGCGTGCTGTTTAGGTTTGTGTCATTGAAGAACTCTCCGCTGTACAACGAGCGGTTAAGAAAGAAGGCTGAGGCGGCGTCTAGTGGCTGGCCGCGCACTGTGAGAGTGGCAAAGTAGGTGTCATTGCCTCCAGCATTGCTGGCGATGCAGATGTATGTTCCACTGTCGGTGAGCTGGGCGTAGCGGATCTCCAGCGTGCCGCTCGGGAGAACAATGATACGCCCTGAACTTTTAGTTGTGATTCGCCTACGCTGTGGTGAAATCCAGACAATAGCAGGTGGAGGATCTCCATCGGCCCGACACAGAAAACTCACTGGTTGACCTTCCCGAGCAACAATCTGTGGGAGAAAGATGTGCGTATATGATTAAATGTAGAAGACTCCGAATGAACAAAATGAGACAACAGATACAGAATACAGGCAGTCCTCAGTTTACGATTCATCCGGTTTACGAATTTCCGGACTTACGTTCTCATCATAATTAATAATTAATAAAAATATGAAATACATTTTTATTTTATTTTTTATTGTACGTACTTTTTTTCATGTGTACAGCACATTGTTGCAGCTGTGGTTGTTTTAAATGGCTTTATAAATAACGTATTAT
>JARVGV010001740.1:21165991-21180018 GCA_031762435.1 Hypsolebias longignatus | reverse complement strand
TTCCCTGGAAAGACAATAAAGAGATTTATTTTTGTAACTGTTCTCTGTCTGTTCATCGGTTCTGCCATCTGGGGTCTCATCTTTGATAAAATCATGATAGAACCCAGCTCTCTGTGCGCGGTTTATACTCTATGTCTGTTATATGGAGCTTCAAAAAGGGCTGGGCTTTCTTACTTGTTTCAAGACCCAATTGTTGTTTGTAAAAAGATTTTAAAAAAGTTTATTTTATTTATTTATTTTATTTTTGCAATGTTTCATCTTTGCTCTATGTTATACTGCTACAAAAAGTCATAGTAAACTATTCCTGATCAAACTGCACATTTTTTTGTACTTTTATGTCTGTAATTTTTCAAAGTTGCAGGAGGAGTAGTACATTTGATTACCCTGATGTAACTGTCACATTATTACTGTGGTTTATTAAGACAGAAAGTGATGGATCTGACTGTGGTGTCAAATGTGAAAGACACCATTGATGGAATGGCACCCTGGTGTGTATTGTTAGAATGATTGGCAGCTGTAAAAGCTAAGCTGGTAGAAAGAACTACCCTCCTTTTTGTCTGGACCTCTTTACAATGACAAGATGTCAATCAAATCTTTAGGAAGAAGCATCTCATAGAAAAAGAAAAAAACAGAAATTAATGCAAACTCATCTGTCAGCTCACATCAAATGTAGCACAATGCAAAACACATTAGCAGATAGTAGTCCTAATTCTCATTCAGAAGGCACCGGTTGTCCCTGAGTGGCCCATTGATCACACATGAGAGCAGTCTGCAATGAAAGCTGTTCAAATGTCGAGGTTAAAATGAATTCTTTCTGCCCTTCCTCCTCTCTGTCTTCACTCCATTCAATGTTTTTGTTTTTTAAACTTCTTCTCAGAAGGAGTTAGACTAGAAAGAGAGAAGCTCATGGTGAAGGCAGGAATGCATTGACTAAAAACAAGCTGAACGCCCCTGTCGTCAGGGAAGCTCCACAAACTGCAACTGCTGGTTTTTCTTTTGCACACCTGAACTGAGAGATGACCAGGTCATCACTCTGTTGAGTGAGTTTCACGCCCCCGTCAGACACGTATACTCCCCACTCCACACACACACATAAACACACAAAACCCTTGCTGAGAAAGTGCAGTATGTAGTTTGTACAAGTAGATGTTGACATCAAAGTCTTTTTTTTTTTTTTTTGCTTTTTCTTCTCTGAATGGCAAAAATTAAGTTTTATGGTTTGGGATGCTTTTGCGCTTCCTGGAGATTATGGAGTCATCACTTATTATCACCTGCAGTGCTGAAAGAGGAGTGACTGTATAACTGTTTTGTGCTGTTTGAACATGCATCAGGATGTCTTGTGTGCAGTTTTTTTTTTTTTTTAGTCTGTTAATAGTCTGTTAAAACTAAACATCTCATAAACCCCTGGGTAGATTTTAATGAATGCCAGAAAATTTTCTTTGGATTTACATCTACAACTGAGTAACTTTGGAAGTCAACCCCATGCAAGATGGCTGTCACAGCTAATCATCCTTAGTAAGTGCAAATAATGTTTCTAACCCAGATAATTTGACCGATTTTAAGGATACGATTTGGTATGGCAGTAACCGAGGGTCATCTCCCAGGGATAGTCAGAGCTAAATAACCACATGAGATTTTTGTTTAAAACTTTGGCGAGGTGACAGGCAATAAACTTTATGAAAATGCTACATTTTAATTTGGTTTTGTTGTTCTTTTAAGCAGCTAGACTTGTACTAATATAAAGTGATCTAGACAGAAGTACTTTGTACTTCCATCCTTCTTAAAGGTTTTGCACATTTTTAGAGGAACTAATTAACAAAATATTTTGTAAATGCATAATAGAAAATTTAAGAACTGGATATTTGAGTGCTTTGTAATAGGAGTCTGTCTCCTTCCATGGTGAACTTTATCTTCTGTCTTTACATTCTACTCTCCACGTTTGTATTTGCAATTATTGTTGACTAACTTTGTGTTCCCTGCTTTTCTTTCTATAGAAACTACTCCTGTCCCAACACTTCATGCTTGTTTGTGTCCCTTTCCTTTTATTTTACCACCAAGCCAGTTGATGACTGTTCATCATTGTTCTACTGGATGTTTCTTACTTTTGTTGTGAAATGAATTGAAGTTATAGTGACAACACATTTAAAAGTAGTTGGAATGGACCCTAGCTCCTAAAATATTTCCAAGAAAAGCAAAATGTGGCATGATTTCAGATCATGATGACCCCAATTTAGCAGACTGAGGAAGAGACAGAGTCAGGTGTACAAAAGGTAAGTGCTTTTATTTACAAGTATGTTCAGGGGTGGAAGGGGAACAGGACAAGGTGTGTATTTGTAATTTTTCAAGTTTGATGAATAAGGAATCATGTTTTGTGTTAGTAGATGGAGCCAGAGAGGAGGGAGAGACCAGGTCCTAGGTTTCCACCGGAGGGAAGATGATCCAGAGGAGATGAGTATCATTGGAGAGAGAAGCAGGTTGTTGTTGTTTGGTAGTTTCTGATTTAGGTTGATGTTTGGGTAGTTGAGAGAACAAGACTGTGCCAAGGCAAAGTCACAGGGAATGAGGATGTCTTGGAAGACTTGAAGGAGCAGGACATGGAAGTCACTAAAGAAGATATTGAGGTTAGTAAAACTGTTTACAAACAAGTTTACCAACTGTCCAATAATTAATGTATGGTATTATGATATCCCAGCATAAAGAACATCTGGAAGGAGCTTAAGTAGTCAGCAGAGCAGTGTTCCCAATCAGGAGCAGGTGTGGAGTGCCTATCTCAAACAATCGTGTGAAACATGACACATATTCTGAAATGGTTGCCAGTCTATCACATAGCCACAGGTTAAAACTCAAGGTAGAGGAATGCATATCAAAGATGCATTAGCTTTGTAAATTTAGCTGTACCCTAAAAGGGTATGGACATGATACCTTTAAAAATGGTACATTTTTGCACTGTTAGGGTAAATTTAGAGCCGCCAATTAATCTTTAGAGCTATGGGTTTTGGACTGTGGGAAGAAACTCCAGTACCCAGAGAACCACCCACAGATGGGGAGAGCATGCAAACTCCACAAAGAAAGAGATTTTTAAAACAGGATCTTCTTGCTTCTAGGCAGCAGCAATACACTGCCCCACCATGTAGCAAAAGAAAAAAGCAGGTTTTCCCAGTTCAAATTAAGATACACATAACCTCAAAATTCTAGATGAGATTGGATTACAGGTAGTCCTCGGTTTACAGCGTCACCGGTTTACGAATTTCCGGACTTACATTCATAATTAATACAGTAATTAATAAAAAAAAATATGAAAATTATTATTATTATTATTTAATATACTGTACTTTTTTTATCTGTACAGCACATTGTTGCAGCTGTAGATGTTTTAAATGGCTTTATAAATAACGTATTATTAGTATTATTATTATTTTTTATTATTTTCAAGCCATTTAGCGAGTTTCCGGTAGTTCCCGGCAGTTTCCGCCCGCCATTGTTATTTACCTCCGGCCGGCCGGGGCTAATGGCTATTAGCTTCTCTGTGGCTTCATCAGGTAATGGCTTACGTGTGCGCGCAATGCTAGCCCCACCAGACAGAACGGGACGCAGCGGCGAGGCCATCTACAGCCGAGCGCTCGCCTCAATGTCCGCCTGGAAGCCTAAGATGTCGGATGCACACCAAGATAACATGCTAAAAAGCAGAAAAACAGCTGCGGCAGCCTTTTGTTTGGATGGGCTAAGCTAACGAGTGCAGCTACAGACCTGGCTAATGCTAACGTGGCGCAGCTAGGGTTGGAAGGACACCACGGAGAAACGGCTTTCAGTAAGTTATTAACTCTTTTTCTGGCTCCAAATGTATGAAGTTAATATACTAACAGTCCTTCCTGTAAACAGTTTGGACCGCGTGAAGCTGCAGAGCTCGGACGTGCAACGAGCTAACATGCTAAAAGACGGACAGGCTTGACCAGCTCAAAGTAAGAAATTAATACTTTTTATTTATCAATAAAATGTATTTTATTCATCAAAATGTACAGTACTGTACATGTATGTGTTAGGATAGGAAGTGCTTGGTAACTGTACTGTACGTGTATAAGTGTCGGCTTGTGTGATCTCCGGTTTACGTTCAAATCGGGTTACGTTCGATGCGTTGGAACGGAACTCGATCGTAAACCGAGGACTGCCTGTATTGAAAAAAAAAACAACTTCAGCAATCAAACCATTAAAATGTTTAAATGCATTAAGTCTGATTGATCCTTTTTTACCTGCTGCATTTTACGATTGCGGATTTTGGGTTTCTGACATGTAAAGTGATCAAAGAGTGCAGAATCGGTGAAGGTGCTGAGGCTGACCCCTTGCACCTCCATCGGCCCGGCACACACTGGGACTCTGCCGTCAAAGTTGAGGGTCTTGCGTCTTTGCAGGATCCACAACAGACGGCAGTCACACAACAGGGGATTCCCGTCCACTCTGAGAGTCTCCAAACTGTTGACAGAATGAAAGGAACCCTCCTCCAGAGTCTGCAGGTCGTTAGAAGAGAAGTTGAGCACCCGAATCTGTCTGAGACCTCCGAGGGCATGGGGCTCCACTGCTATCAGCCCAGTGCTGACCATGATGAGCTCCTTCAACCTCAGCAGGTCTCTGAAGGCCCATGGCTCTAGTGTGGTGATGGGATTGTAGGACAGGTTGAGATGGGTCAGGTGAACCAGGTTCTTGAAGGAAGCAGAAGGGACAGAGGTGATGTTGGTGTTGGTGATGGAGAGCCAGCGCAGGTCAAGGCCTTGAAAACTAAGAGGGGAGATGTACTCAAGGTATGGCCAGTGATCTATATCCAGACCTCTCAAGTTTGACAGCTTGCGGAAGTTTTGGTCCTCCAGGGCAGTGATGCTGAGGTGGCGAAGGCGAAGAGTGACGAGGCTGCGAAGGTAGGACAGTGTCTGGCCAGAGATGGATGTGAGGTTACATCGTTCTATTGTAAGATCTTCCAACCCCAGCAGTCCCGAAAAAGCCTGGGGATAAGGCAGACCAGATGGGATTACTTTGATTTATTTTGCGAGCAGTGAATGTGTGATAATAATGACACGAAAGACAAACAGCCTTCTAGTTATTTTTCATTGTAGGTAAATGTAAGCTTACCTTGTGGGATATATACACCAGATCATTATCTCCCACCTCCAGGTGTTTCAAACTCTTCATATCTTGGAAAGTGTAGTCTAATAAAATCACCATCTTGTTCTCACTTAGGTCTAGGTTGGTCAGATTACCCAGCTTGGCAAAGGCTCCTATGGGGACTAATTTCAGCTGGTTACCCCTTAACTTGAGCACTTTAAGATTCTGAAGGGAAGCAAAGGCATTGGGCTCCAATGTGGCAATGAGATTCTCACTGAGGTCTACTTCCTCCAGTCGTGGGTATGGTGTCAAATCACCTGCCTGCACCCAGCGAAGCCGGTTCTTGCTGAGGTCCAGGAGCCGTGTCTCAGTGGGAATGCCTTCTGGGATGTTGGTAAGCCGCCGCCGCTGACATGACACCGACCTCAGCTGAGCGGAGCACTCACATCGAGGCGGGCATGCCTGGATGCTCTCTGGCAGAGTCAAGGTTATCACAGAAACCAGTGAGGTAGCCAGGACCCATTGCCACATCTTTGGCCATGGCACTAAGGCACGCCCACCAGGGCCAGAAGAATCAGTCATGGCCCTGGTCCTCTGACTCCTCGCCTGCTGCAGGCAGGGTCAGTGCACCAGAAACCTGCAAGACAAGAAAAAGGAGGACAACATGAGAAGTGGATGAGTAAAAAGGTAAAAGAATTACAAACAAGATGAAGCATAACATCCATAATCGTTGAAGTTGATAAAAACGACATCCACACTGATCATGTACTTGCACTTAATGTGAGACATATTATGACCTAACAGTAACAGTACAATTGGTGAGGCCCCATCACAGTAACAAAGATCAATTTAAGATATTAAATAAAGTTAGTCTTTTCACTAATTCATGTAAAGGCTGAATTAGGAAAGTGGGATGCTGAGAGCGATGTGAGAGTACGTCTTGCTCCTGCTGGAATCATGCATTTTGCATCGACTCTGTTTTCGTTGCAGCACTGGGACCATCTGCTCCAATTTGACAAACACAATGAATTTATTATCACCACACAGACATGGGCTGAGGCTCTCAACAGTTCAAGCCATGCCTTTAAGCCTTGCATGCCACAGCTTTGAAATGCGAAAAGAAAGGCATTACTGTAGAACCATATTATGTGTTTGATAAGGCATACGATGATGGATAACTGCGTAGGTTTGGCAGTTTGCTGGGTATGAATTAAAATCACTTTGGTCCGCCCAGCACAAAGATAAGATGAATCATTTGTGCTTTGACATTCCTTCAGGCAACCGCTGAGTACTCCCACTCACTGATTTCAACATGGAGACAGTCAAAGAGTACTTGGCATTGGATCTCAAACAGATCTCCATACATAAATCAGGGGAAAACTTTAATTCTTCAGGAAGTTGTTGATTCATAAGTACAGGTGGAAAGATTTTTTTTTTTTAATTCAAACAAACTATCCTGAGAAAGCACTACAAAACAAACTCTTAAAGGTTTGTTTGTTCATTTTTCAGTGGGGAAATGAGAGAGAATATCTTACCACCGTGAGGGAGTATCATGCTAAAACGCTCTCTGATGCTGGTGAGGAGGGAAGAGCCAAACCGATGAATAAAATATGAGTTGGTTTGTGCTGAATGGGCAGCACCAACCAACTCATATTAAAACCATGACCTTTCGATCATAAAGATGCAAATACCGACAGAATCTATGTTTATTGAGGGTTTTGCCTTAAAGGGACAGTTCAGACCTTTTAAAGTTGTGGAAAGTTTATGAACAACTACTGTTTTAATCACGATTTTTCAACGGCTCCGGTTTGGAGGAATGGAAATTTGTTAGGATTCGACTGACAAGTTAACAGTTTGTGACAGTGAGGCCAAAACTAAAATGGATTGTTGCCATAACATAATAGCTATAATCTAAAAAAAAAAAAGATAATTTACAATTTTTCATGTGAACTAAATCTTAAAAATCTTTTCACCTCTGTCAGTTTCACATTGCACAGCTATGGCAAAAAATATGATATTCTTGCAGGAAATACTTCAGGCTGCACAGGAAGTGCTAATGCTAGCTGCTACCTCTTGCAAATATTCAAAATATTCAATGTAGACATCATGTTACACAAAATTGACAACATTTAAAGTTTTAAACAAGAGCGAGTTGTGAGAACAACTTTAATATTTTGAGATTAGAGTCGTCATAATCATTAGTTCGACAGTCCAGTCAGAACTGAACACTGATTCTCTAAACTGTGTTCATTTAGGGAACTCTCTATAATATTGTATAACTGCTTAAATTAACTGATCATGACATTTTGATGAAGCTCCATTTAAAGATCTGAACTATCATTTAAAAGTATTTTTTTTCTACCAAGATAAATAAACCCCCCGCTGTCTTATTTATTAACCATACGACTCTTTCATGGTGGTGGCATCAGGCATTAAAGCAGAAAATAAACAGATTTATGTTAAATTATAATGCACGTCACTCAAACATTTTCACACTTGAGCGCACAAAGATTTGGTCTAATCTCCAAAGCCATCAGGGTGGATACATCATTCAGAATTGACAAGCCAGAGCAAACACTGTGTTATACATCCCAAAAAAGGAGGCTGAAATCCGGCACAAGATTTTCTTTCAATGGGAAACAAAAACCAGACTCGGAGCGGCTGCTGCACAAACTGACCCACTTCTTAGCTGCATTGTCAACAGGCAGCGTCTCACAAAGACCACAATAACAGCAGCAAACCTCAGTGTCTCAGGGGAATAAGGCTCAGAGAAATCAGGAAAAACTAACACTGTACAAACATGTTCTAAAAAATACAACACAACAAATAGAAAGAAATTAAACGGCCAGGCAAACATTTTTTGTTGTATTTTAGCAGTTAAAAAACTATTTGCTTTGTTCATGCAATTTTTATCTTTTGTGATTGCCAATTTTTTTTAGACAATGTGTTGTTTTGACTCACATTTTCCAGCATTTTTTTTTAAAAGTGTGAAATGTGTGACAACAGCACAGTCTTATAATTAAAACCATGACTTTTAAAATATTGTATCTCAGTGGGTGGTGTAGTTCATGTGTTCAAAACATATTTGTTATGTGGGGGACTGTGATTGAAATGCAATATATATTGATCTGCTTCCTAATACAGTACAATCAATATTATTAATAATCTTCATAAGCCTTTTTATTACTTTAAGGTCATTGTGAATACTGTAATTTTACAATGCTTTGTTATCCCTATTTGGGAATGATGGTACCAGCAGCAGCTAGAAATACTTATCACCCCATCCCCGTAAAGAACATTGAGGATGTTTACTTTTATGCACCTGATAGTCTGGTAGATTAGGTTTGATTGGGGACCAAAATTCGGAACATTTGTTTAAAATTTCAGCTGGTGCGTGCGGTTCACATTCACACTGCGCTGAGACAGTCGAGCTAACCTGTTCCTCCACTCGCCTGCGGTGGCGCTGCATCAAGAACTACTGAAGGAAATAACACAAAAACCTCTGAAGAAGACAATGAGTGCAATTTACTTCCGGAAATAAATACAAAAATAGAGTGGCGTGAAATTTTAGCGGTTTTAGGATTTCTGTTTTGTCATTTTTCAACAATAGATTCAGTGTGAGTGAAAGGTAGACCACGGAGAATCTTGTTTTTTACACAAGGCGGCTGAGACGGCTCTGTATGAGGTATGAGAAATGCACATTTGGTTTGGTTGTATTCACTCTGAATGCCCTGCATTGTAGTTCACTTCCTGCTTTTGGAGCGGTCTCCGGTCCGCTTACATTCACACTGCATTCGAACCGCGCTAGAGTTCACTTCAGCCAAACTGAGACCTAGGTATTTAGGCAGATCGGAGGTCGCTTTTTTGGTCCGCATCAGAGTTCGATTGCGCATTCACACCTCCCCAAATGAACCAGACTTTCTAGGCAAATGGAATAGAGTTTGATTAAAGCGGTCTAAACAGGGCTGGTGTGAATGCACCCTTCGTCGCCTGGGTTTGGTTCTGAAAGAAGAAGAAGACAGTTCTATGTGTTGTCACTGTATATTTTCATACAATGATGAAATTTATGTTCTGCATTAACACATGAGATACACCCAGGTGGAGCAGCGGGTAGCCATGAGCACCCAGGGAGCAGTTAGGGATTAGGTGTCTTGCTCAAGGACACCACGACATGTGAGCATGACGGAGAGTTGAATCTGTGACATTCTGGTCTTAAGTTGGCTGCCCTACCTCTGCACCACAGCCACCACACTGTGACAACACTGAGACAAGACACAGAGGGGAGGGTAAGAACCCCCATTATAAGTTTCTATGAAACTAACCTTTTCGTTTCAGGAAGTCATAACGAGCCAGACTGTGGACAGGACAAGCCATGAATAAGTTCTGTACTTTTAGTTCACTGACCTTCTGTGAGTCTGGTTGCTCTCCAACGCTTTGTAAGAAGTTTGATGAAGTCTACACTTGAGCATATGTGACTATGTTTCTTTTTCAGGGACACCGCAAAACAACTCATTCTCTGAGAAAATGTCGCTTTTGTGTCAAGTATTTTATTGTAAACTATGAAAAATTCTTGACTGTAGGAATTTAATATCCTTATCTAACTACTGAAAAAGTATTGGGACACAACAGTTCAAAACAATAATACAACTTATTTAGTTAAAATTATGTCTAAAGTGGTTGAGTCTTACATGCTGGGTTGTTCAGCATGACAGGTGTGGGCAGCTGTATGAACCCAGGTACCCCAGAGATAAATGTCTGTAAACAGGAATCCTTACCTTAAGTATTTGTGTTTGTGAACGTAAAACAGTGAAGGTGTTATCATTTTTGACGTATGAATTATCAACGTTTACCGTTATTTTTATCTTTTATCTACTACTAGAGCATTTACTTATACAATATTCAGAGCATTGTTCCCTAAGAATGCAAACAATGACAGATTAGTTAGCTAAAAAGGCTATTTTTAATTTCAAGAAATTTAATTTATAATATAGTAGTTGTGCCAGCTCACATTGCTTCATTTGAAAATTACATTCTTGCACTTCAAATGAATTCTGCATCACCCTGAGCTCTTTGTGTTCTTCGGCCATTCTCATTGCAACAAGTTAATCTGTGGACTTTCAAAACTTTTGTGCTTTTGTCTACATTGTTCTTTTTTTTAAATGATTCACATCATTGCAAAATGACCTACTAAACATTTTGGATATGGTAATACGACAATTCTGCTTTAAAGTTAAAATCATTTTCTCCATGAAGGTTAAAGTTCAGTCTGCACCATTACTGAGTTGGATTAAAAAATTGTTGTCAGAGTGCTGCATTTATGAGATTAACCTGTATAAATAAAGGTTGAATGGATTTAAATGAATAAAATTAATGAAGTTGACAAATATTGGCTGCCAGATATTCGTTTGCAGCCACTGAGGTGAGGACAACTGCAGACATCTGCAAAGTATGTAGTCTGCAGCAGTTTTGGGGCTGTAACATCTACTTCTTTTAGTGGTTTTAATGCTATGGCTGATCACTGTATATAAGGGGTGTGTGTGCGTATGTGTATGCGTGTCTACCCTGCTCTTTGGCTCTTTGATCGATGCAACCTGTCTCCACATCCTGCCCCCCGTGAGAGTCGTTCTATGGGTCAGTGGCAGAGTTGCAGCATGAATCATTGAGCTGACAATGTCGAGGCAGACAAGATCCTCAATGCATGACTCAAGGACAGGGGGGAACCCTGAAGGCTCCATATTACACACAAACACACAATCCATCAAACACATGAACTCAGAAGAGTCCATGCATCATCCATTGAGATGGCATAAAAAACATATTTTGTGTGAATCCCATCTCACCACGTAGCCCTACCACTGGGTTTTGTGCAGTCTCTTAGAGGGGTGTCCCAGCTCTTTCCACAATAATATGAAAGGGCAAAGTTTCAAGGATATCTAAAGCTAGCCCTTCTAATGGAAACGTTCCAGGATCACACTTCAAGCAGAGCGTTATACATAATTACTATTCAAACGAATTCATAAAAGTAACATGTCTGTCTGTCTCTTATACAGTAACATCAACTTTTATATTGTTTGTTTGGAAGTTGTTCTAATGTGTTACAACTCACTCCGGGTGTTTTTGTGCTCGATGATGAACAGTCCCCTCGCTACTTCACAGTTCATTTTTTGCAGACTCGCTCTATCACAATTTTTCAAAGTAAAATTGGACATGACACACAATTGGCTGCTTGATGGATGAGCACACAATTGGCATGGATTTTTTTTAAATTTAAAATAAACTGTTTTAAATTATTCACCTTTGTGCAGCCCAAAGCTGCAGAAAAAGTTTCCTCCTGCACCTTTGTGCAGCCCACACAGCAGGATAAGCTTCCTGCTGCAGCTGATCAGCTGATCTCTGTGCAGAGCAGAGAAATGCCAAGACGGCTTGTAGGTGGCCGAGAGCAGCCGAGGCAGAGAGAGGGAAATCATGACATTCTGTGCTCTTTTAGAGCATTTAGAATACAGTATTGCACTTCGAGGTGTGGATCCCCTGCGATAAACAAGGGACCACTGTATACCCATCTACTCACTACAGACTCGTGTTCGGGCTGCTGTTTAATATACTGTATTATTTTACATTTGTGTTTAGCGTAGAGCTTAGACCTGTAAGCGTATTGTTTAATGTTTGTTTAGCTATAGCCTATCTTTCTTTTTATACTTTATGTTTTAGCTATTTTTGGTTGTAACTGGGACCTTGAGTAAACAATTTCATTCCATCTCATGTACCACATGTGATGCGAATGACAATAAAGGACCTTGAACTTGAAAAAACAACTCTAAGCCATCCTGAGAGCAAACTCAAAGCAATAAGTTTTTTTGGAAGATTTTGTTTGTCTCTTAGTTTGAGCCAGTGCTGATAACTTTTTGCCAAAGCCTTAACTTTTCTGATGTGAATCCACAGCACTGATGGGGTCAGATCATGACGCTCACAGCACTCTTATTTTTAAAAGCAAGACTACTTTTCTTACTCTGAGTAAGAAATACTGTATAGTGGCACAAACCAAAGTAGTAGCACATCTCAGATGATCACAGCAACAGCTGATGAAGGTTTTGGAGAGAGTGAACCCCTTTCATATGAGAACATTTTAACTACTGTTATTGTGACTTCAAACTGAGGGTGAAGGAGGCCCAAAAGATTCAGGTAATAGTTGGGGCAACTCTAGGAAATTAGATTAATCTACTTATGTATCCTCTCATTGATATTTTTTTTTCTTCCTCAGAGGTAAAAAAAAAAAAAAAAAAAAAAAACAAATCTCAAGGTCAGAATTACATCTTTCTTCCTCTCCTGGGCATTAAACATGCAAACACCTCGTATCTGCACTACAAACTGTAAATTACCATGTGCCAGATGTTAATGCAACATCAGGGGCAAATCCAACAACTATCCAGACAGAGAGGAAGGCAGAGTCTGACACAAGCCAGCTGTCCAGGGGGAAACGGGAATAAGATTGTGAGGGAAATCAGCCCAAAAGCTAAAAATAGCTCCATTATCAGCGGATTTAATGAGCAGATGTGTGCAGCAACAATTCCTGCCCTATCATACAAACATCAGCAGCCTGCAGAGGTAAAACTCTGATGACCAGGGCCAGATGTCATTCACAACAGCTGTTTCACTATACTGTCAGCCAAATATGAGAAGAAAAAAAAGTAATCTGGAGCATATGCCATTAAAAATAAGAAAGGAACAATAATGCTGCAGTGATTGTGTCTTGTGTGTTACTAAATACATCATGCATATTGACTAATGCGTTATTAAGACTTTCCATTTGGCCAGCGGAGCGTGGATCGCCCCAACCTCTCTCCATCTCACACAGATACACACAGGTACAAACAGGTACACACAAAGACACAAACTCAATCAAATCCTTGCAGAACTCACAGTTCAGCTTGTGATGCTGGAGCAGTCAAGCAGGCAGCAGGTTATTACAGAACACTTGTCATTGTCGCAAATATTCCAAAGTGCAAACTTGACAAGTTTTTGCATTATACAGGAAAGCTGTCAGTGTGTACTTTCCACTGCTAAGTAGTTTTAAATCCTGCATTAAATCTGTTCTTAGTCAGTGCCTTTTAAGGCCAAGTCGAGTAGGGAAAACAGTGAACTGCTGTGGGGTGAAGACTGAAAAAGAAGAGTGTGAGCAGAGGAAATGGCAGTTTTGGACAAACAACCCATATTTCAGAACAATAAAGAATGCTGCTGCTATTCAGGTTTACACAGACAATCATCACAACGGGACTGAAATGTGACTGAAGCAGCTTCCTTCTCTGTCCCGCCTGAATCACTGAAGCAGCAAGAGTGGACTGATTGAGACTAACGTGCTGTTTTATTTGATTTTCAACTAATTAGAGCCAAAAACACGAACCTTTAATCTGACCGCTGCTGTAAACGTTTCAGCATGGTGCTAAATATACAAAAACGACAACATCCGTATGTCACACTCTGGAAATCTTAAAAGCACAAACCAGAGTAGTAAATGATCATAAATAAATGATCTAAAAGCACTTGCAGAAACAAATTAATAAAAGGAAGTGTGAGTTTAGGAAGAAATGACCAAAAATAACTTTAATATTTCAGTCTATGATGGAGTATTGAAGCGCATGCAAGGCCTGTTTTAATCAATCTCCAACGAGTGAAACTCCTCTCTCCGTTTTTCTTCCATTTAAAGGGAAATTTATTTAGGCTTATTTCAGTTTCGTCACCTCCTCCAGGAGTCGAGGTATTTCACAAGACAGCAAACAAGCTTGTTAATAAGTGTGAGGATCTTCAAAAGAATCCCAAAAAGCTAAATACAATAGAGGATTATTCCATGAAATATTAAAAAGATGGCTTTGAGGTATTTCACTTTTTCAAGCGAACAGCTTTACTTTATGAATATACTGTATACTGTATACTGTATATAT
>JARVGV010001740.1:21136901-21147235 GCA_031762435.1 Hypsolebias longignatus | reverse complement strand
AAAAGTATGTGAGTTGTGATGACGTCACTGGGGGGGGGGGCGGCGGCCGTAAACGCGAAATGCCTTAAACCGGGGGCTACCTGTATTTAGTCTACTGATGTTTTTTTCTTGTTTGATTTTAAACAACATGTAAAGTCGCGCAGCACGGTGGCGTAACTGGTAGAGCTGCTGCCTCTCATCAAGTAGGTCGTTGGTTCAAATCCCGGTCTAGGGGCCTTTCTGGGTGGAGTTTGCATGTTCTCTCTGTGCATGTGTGGGTTTTCTCCGGGTCCTCCGGTTTCCTCCCACAGACCAAAAATATGCATGTTAGGCTGATTGGTAACTCTGAATTGTCCCTAGATGTGAGTGAGAGACTGAATGGTTGTTTGTCTCTATGTGTCCCTCTGATGGACTTGCGACCCGTCCAGGGTGTACCCCACCCCTCGCACAGTGATTGCTGGACATGGGCACTGGCGACCCCCGTGACCCAAAATGGAAGAAGTGGGTAAAAGATAATGGATGGATGGATGGATGTAAAGTCACCCTTGTTTTTAAGTAAAACTGACATTGACATCTCTACTACTCCAACAAGAAACTGTGCCAACAGCGAAAAGAGGCGCCACAGTGCTTATAATATAGATGTAGTGTCATCTGCAAAGAATGTAAAAAAATAATAATAATAATTTTCCCCAAGTTCTATCAGAGAATATAACAGGTGGATATGCAGACATTTACCAAGACCACATTCTGCAGGGTAAGAGTGTAAAGTATGATCAGGTTCGATGTGGGAAATAGAGAAACGTGAATCCTTTCACAGACAGGTTTTGTGGGTTCAGAGCATCTTTTCCACTATTCTTTTTCTTTAAGGTCACATTTAATCCGCACAGTTATTTTCAGGCAATTTCATGCAGCTCTTTGCCTGAACCAAAGTGCTTCAGAGTACACCTACGCAGTATTCAAAACGTTCCTCGCTTCAAAAAAATAAATCAAATTCTGCTCGCAACAACACTTGAGGAACATCGTTTTTTTTTTTTTTTTTTTTTTTGTTCCCCTCTCTCCTATTTGGAGTCTGACATCAGGGAGATTACTTCAGTCTGTTTCTGGCAGCTGCAAATATCTAATGAATGAACGCATGGTTCTGAGGGCTGTTAGGCCGTAGAGCATTATGCACTCAGATTCACTCAGATGTTTGTGCCTCACACACAAAACAACTGTTTAGAGACAGAGTTGTCCACCATCCATGGTTTCTGAGTCTCTCTTGGACTTTTTCGTGTTTGCCCATGTGTTTGTTGGGGTATCCCTATTTTTAGAGAGGAACAGGTGTTGACAACCTCTCTCCCTCTGGGGGTGGAAGGAAAACGAAAGAGCTCTCTCTTCGCCTCATCACAACTGCTGGGTGAAACTCAACACCAACAGCGTCAGCGCTCAACAATGGCCAAGGCTCAACTGGACACAAGCTGAGATTTAGAAATCACCCTGACAAAAACCGTATCTGTCTTTGTGCTCATACACTCCGTGGGTTTATTTACAAAAATCCAAAAGGGAGTACGGTAATACAGTAATTCTCCATAGCTCTCAGTTTTAGCTTCTCTCCATTGGATCCCTGTCAAATTCAGAATATAATTCAAAATCCTACTTCTAGCTACAAAGCCCTCAACAACCTAGCTCCATCTTATATTACAGATCTCATTGTCCCATATTTTCCAAACAGAGCACTTTGCTCACAGAGTTTCCAAAAGCAGAATGGGATCTCTCTTGTCCAGTTTCTGTCCATAAGGCTGACACATTGTCCAGTTTGAAGACTTTATTTTGTGATAAATCCTATAGTTAGGGTTGGCTTGTTATGCTGCCATAGACTTAGACTAGTGGAGGAAAAATTGACCTAATTTCTTAAAATGAATTGTCACAATTGACTAGTTTTAATTTGATACTCATTCTATCTTAGCATGTGATTCTTGACCTGCCATTGTGTATCTGTTCCTCTCAAACCTAGCCGATCAAAGCAGATGGCCGCTTGTCCTGAGCCTGGTTCTGCTAAAGGTTTCTTCCTCATGAAGGAGTTTTTCCTTTCCACTGTCGCCTTCATATTTGCTCAAGATGAGAGTTCTGTGATGGAGTTAAATTCAAAGATGTCTGCTCCTCAGATAAATAGTGTTAAAAATCTTTTTTTGTGAATGTTTTTGTTAACCTATCACTTTTATATATGAATGTTTCTGTTCAGCGCCCTGAGATGACTGTTGTGACTTGGCACTGTTTAAATAAACTGAACTGAATTGAAAGCTCCAGTTTTGTCTCATCGGGCCTGGAAATGCTGGGACTTATCAATATTCATATTGCTGAGCTGTGTTTGAGGTGGTTATCGGTCAATAGTGGAGCTCTTCTTTTACAAAGTTATTTTTTATTCAAAATGTGATGGATGGTGTGATCTGAAAGTGATGTACCTTAACCTCAGAGTTGCTCTTGAATGGATTAAGATGGTTTATTTACCGGTAGTTCTTTTCCTATCATCTGCACTGTCTGATCAACCTAGGGTTGCATTTTCTCTTGCGTCTACATCATGGACAGTTGGCAACAGTCCCATAAAACTTCTTACTATTTAATAATACTGTATTGGTAACTGGACAGAAACATGATGCTTCTTAAAGATGAAGCTCCTAGGACTTTAAAATGTGTCCAGTAGTTTATAAAACAGGGCTTTTCAACTAAATGTTCAGGGGGGCACAGTTATTGAAAGTCAACAGCTCAGGAGCTGGACATCCAGCACTTTAAGTAATTATGTAAATAAACCAATTAATACAATGCTTACCTTTTAAATGTATTTATTTTGCTGCATTGAATTGTTAATGCAATAAACAGAACCTAAAATTGTAATTCAAATAAATAACTTTTCAAGATTTATTTCCTTGTAATAAAAGTAGTGATAATCTAAAATGAAACAATATTAAAAACAAAAATGACACACTACGCCTCCTATTTAACACAAATATGATTCTAACATCTCTGACTTGCCAAATATTTATACTTTGCAACGGTTCATAAATCACAGGTGAAGCGCCACGTCTTGCTCATGCGTGAGCTTTGAGTGGAACCCAAAAAGTTGGAGCAGAACTCAGCTGGGCTGAAAGCGAGCACGATGCATGTCTAACGTCTCCTTCATGTCATTTACTATAATGAATTAACTCATTTAACCCATCCTATTTGTGCTTAATCATTTTTAAACTAACTACAAAGCTGCTGTGTGTCATCATCAATATTCCCCCAGTAAAAAAATCTGGTTGTTTTTGTTTAATCCAGCTCGCGGGTGATCACGCATTGATATGGTGAGTTTACCAGATCTCCCCAAACAGCAGGACAGAGACAGAACGAGCCCCCATGAGAATGTGTAGCCTTTCAACTCGTGTTTCTGCTCATTTAATTTGTATAATTAAACATTATTAACACATAAACATGGATATTAGTAGGCCCTTGATTGAAGCAAAGATGCGTGTCACTGTTAATCTTTATTTTATTTTCCCCCAAACTCACAAAGTTTTCTCTGTGAAAGAGTCCCAGAGAGACTGTGAGCTGTAAAGCATGCTGGGTAGCCTTGCGGAAATTGTTTGTACAGTATTTCTGCTTATGACGTTTCTGAGTGTGGAATGAGTTGTTCTTGTTCATATCCTGTTCAGGTTTGCTTCTGTTGAAGTCTCTCTTATTGGCTTCAAACTGACACAATGAGTCAGAAGTCGTTCCCAATATGTAATAAGGGAGAAGCACTGAATGGTTAAGCAGAGACTGAAAAATTAAGTTACAAATTGATGCCTGGTCTGGCCTGGCCCAGCCAGGCCTTCAGGGTCTCCACAGCATCATCCTCCTCCATCTCACCCTGTCCTCTGCATCCTCTGTTCACACTCCAACTACCTCCATGTCCTCTCTAACTGCAACCATATATCTTCTATTGGCTTTTTTCTTTGTCTTTTTCCTGGCAGCTGCATTTCTAACATCCTTCTACCAATGTACTCATTCAACCTTTATTTAGACAGGTCAATCCCATTGAGCCTCCGGGACTTATTTACAAGAGAGATTTGTCTTACTGTCCCTCCTCTGGACATGTCCAAACCATCTCAGTCTGGCCTCTCTAACTTTATCTCCCAGTTTTTCAACATGTGCTGTACCTCTGATGATCTCATTCATAATCTTATCCATCCTTGTCACTCCTAAGGAGAACCTCAGCATCTTCATTTCTGCTACTTCCAGTTGTTTCTCTTGTCTTTGTCAATGCCATTGCATACAAAAGTCCCACAACTCTCTTGTAAACTTTTTATTTGACCTTTCTGACAACCTTTTTGTCACAAATCACTCCTGAAACTTTTCTCCACTCCACCCTGCCTGGACTATCTTCCTCACCTCTTTACCACATTCCCCATTTTCCTGGATAGTGGACCCCAAGTGCATAAAGTCCTGCAACTTTGTGACCTCTGCTCCTTGTAGCCTCACTGTTCCACCTGTCTCCTCATTCACACACATATACTCTGTCTTACTATGGCTGAGTTTCATTCCTCTTCTTTCAAGTGCATACCTCCACCTCTCTAAGTTCTCTTCCACCTGCTCCCTGTTCTCACCACAGATCACAATCTCATCTACAAACAACAGCATCCACGGGGATTCCTGCCTGACCTCATCTGTTAGTCAGTCCATCACTACAACAAACAAGCAGGGGGCTCAGAGCCGATCCTTGATGCACTCCCACATCCACCTTGAAGCTATCTGTCACTCTTACAGCACATCTCACCACTGTCCTGCTGTCCTCATACATTTCCTACCAGTCTAACATACTTGTCTACCACTCCAGATTTCCTGCCTCCAGATTTACAAATTTTGCTGTCTGTCAGTACATTCTGACAAACAGGGTTAATGCAGTTAATTTCAAGGTTTTAAGAAAAACAAATTGTGTGAGGCTGAGTCTCAGCTACTAACGCACAAAATTTTAGCTCATAATAATGTTTGTGTTGTCCAAGATCAGTTAGCTGTGGCAGCCATCTTGAATTGGGTTGACTCCAAATGGTAAAGAGTTGTAGATGCATGTCCATTGATTACTTAATGAGAGTTTTATTAAAATCTGTGAACTGGTTCATAAAATATTTTTCTAAGTCTACAGTCGAATGAACATACACACAGACATAAGAAGAAAATATATTTGCCTTTGCGTCTGTGCAATAAAAATATACATTTTAACTAAGACAATGCATTGTTCTATCAACAATCCTACATCTTACAGATCCAGTTGTTGTATCTCTTTCAGAAGTCAATAGCCCAGTCATTGCTGAGCAGAAGCAGTAAATCACTTGCTTCCTTACAGAGCACAAGCATTCCTGTCACTCATCTCCCATAGGCATGCACTCTTCTGCCCAAACATCAGGAAATGTGACAGAAGCTGCAAAGAAGTAGCCTGGAACCACTGCTTTGTGGCGTGCTGAGAAGGATGAACAGCCTCAGATGAATAGATGGTAATTAATACACATGGCACCCACGAGACGGCAGAACAAGATCAGAGCAAATTACTCTGTCAATAAAAAGGCCTGCAGACACAATGAGACAGAGAGATGTGTGCATGGGACTGAGAAATGGCCCATCATTCGGTCATGCCTCTTAGACAAACAGTTAAAAGAGGAAGTGTATTAAACCAGCTTTCAAAAGTCCAAATCAAGGGGTAGAACTAAAGGCAATAAAATGAGGTTAAAAAAAAAAAAAAGAATAAATGAGTCCAAAGTTGTATAAAAAGTAGTCAGTGAACTTTATACCAATAAAACCAAAATCATGGGCAGAGTTTATAGTATCAACAGGATTTCTATGGTTGTTTAAAATCTCCAAGGCCAAATTATATACACACATATATATATATATATCTACATAAAGTATATACAGTATATATTTTTTCAATTTTCAGTTCTCTGATCTACACGTGGTCTTCTGTGTGCTTTTCCCATAATGATGCAAAAAGGCTTAGAGATATTTAGAGGAAAAAGATCAATGAGGCAGAGCCACATAGGCTGCACAAAAGAAAATCTTTCATCTCGGCTTTCTCTCAAATCACCCATTCACTGATGTGTCCTTGCTGTCCTTTGGGTCCCTCCAGGTTTTATTGTTCACATCTCTCTCATGATGTTTCACCTTTCCTCCACTGTGCTGGAAAAATAACAGGCAGAATATCACATTGTTTGGACATTTGAACATTTATCTGCCTGAGGGTCCAGCCCCCTTTCACCATCAGGACTCACAGTTGTGATCCGGGCTGTTACAGGTTGTGGTCTGAAGATCAAAGTTTTGGGGAGGCATTTGAAAATATAAAGTATCAGAGAAACCCACAAGTCCCACAGACGCTCCAGGAGAACATGAAGGCTTTGGTTTGAGATGCAAAGAGAAAGGCGAACAGCGCAGAGAGCTTGACTGAATCCTTGTGGGTCCGGTGTCACTTCTCCTCAGATGCAAGTTTCACACTGTCAGTATAACTGTGAAGGAGGATGTTAAACACACTGGCAGATATTGATGCTGGAAGGCAGAAGGGTTGTCCTGTGAGGCTGGATGGCAGATGAGGGTTTCTGTTTCAGTCCTGTTGACTTGCCTTCAGGATGACAGCTGATGCTTTCCTATACCATCCTGTGCAAATGACTTGAGCTACCGATATTTTTCCATTTTGGTTCTGAAGAGTAGGATTTTTTTCTACAAATGCACAAATTGTTTTAATTTTTTACACGCATCACGCAAGCTAACTGCTTCTGCAAACGTTGTGCTTATTTAGCAGTCATTTATCCAAACATTCAGAAGATGGGTGCTAGGATTTTTTGTTTTTTTGTAGCTATACTTTTCAAAATGTTTAATTTTATTGATTAAAGGGGAAAAAATGGTGGAAACTCTTGGGTTTGTTCAAAAATATTGTTCTCATTAAAATCTGATTCAATATACTTGTTCTTTTTTTTTTCTTCTTAAAATACTTTAAATATTTAGCTAAGGTTTTGCTCATTTTAGCTAGCCTTTTGATACTGTTAGTTTTTAGCAGATTTTTTCTTTTAGCTAACCTTTTGCTATTTTAGCTTCTAGCTACTGTTTTATAACTTTTATCTTTTAGCTAGCCTTTTTCTACTTTTAATTTTTAGTTAAGATACTTTTTTCTTCTTTTAGCTAGCCTTTTGCTATTTTTACTTTCTAGCTACTTTGGCTTTTGGCTAGCCTTTTGCTACTTTTAGTTTTTAACTAAGATTTATTTTTCTTTTGCTAGCCTTTTGCTATTTGTAGCTTCTATCTAAAGTTTTATTATTTTTAGCTTTTAGTTATCCTGTTGCTACATGAAAATTTAGCTGGTCTTTTGCTACTTTTAACTGTTAGCAAGTGTTTTCAACTGTTAGCTTTAAGCTATTTTTTAGCTTACAAATAGTGTCAGCTTTTTTAAGTGAAATTTTAGCAATCATTCAGCAATCAAGCTGCATTTTAGAAAAAACTGAAATGTTTTAATCCTTATAAAGTGAGTTAGTCTGAGTATTATTTCTACAGTCTTTATGAAAAGCCAAATTGCTAGAGGCTTTTTATTTTATTTTTTTTTTTTTTTGCTTTTAAATCTTGTTTTCAGTTAAGTCCTTTACATTTGTCAGAGAAACTGATTTGGTCACGTGTACAACTGAGATCTGTCAATACATTAAAAATAAAAGTCCATTGATGAACCAGAGTTGATTCTACACAAAACAGACAACTTAGCAAAGAGCCAAGTTTTAAGCTGTAGCACGTTATGAGCTTCCTGTCATAAAGACACATTATTTAAATGTGTTTAGTTGCCAAGAAGCAGCAGCACTGAACTGAAGAAACAGCAGCACCTAAACACATTTGTGAGGACTGTGTCATCACACCAAGTGACTTAAAATAGATTGTAAAGTCAGACAATATATTTCATGTGAAATAAATACTTTACCCAAAATACAAAGTAAATGCACCAGCAATTAAATAAATGCTTGTTTCCAATAGTCAAAAAATAATTGCAAAAAAATTGCAATCAGAATGTGTCTTTCTCTTTATTTTCAGGAACTAAAGATCAGCAGAAATGCCCAGAAATGTATGACACATAAGACCAGTCAAGGCAAAGAAGTTAAAATTGGATATCGCTGAATAAAGATGATGGATGAGGGTGATAAAGGACATAATGTTCAAATATCAATGTAAATAAACTTCTCAAGGAGGAAGAGAAGTACTGGAATAGGTTGTGCTATATTTAGGGATATGACCTTTTTAGGTTCAAATCAATCAACTCTCACTCTTGCGTGTAGTTTCTAGGCAGAAGTTTGTGTTGAACTGTACATTCAGGAAAGATGCACGAAAATACCACATCCTTCTCCCATCCTTAAACATGAGATTTAAAGATGAGAAAAATAATAATTAAAAATTGTGCTCAGAATTTTGATTGTGGGAAAATAAATAAACATACAGTAGTCCCTCGATTATAACGGAGTTACCGGTACATTCCAGACACCACCGCAACAGGTGAAAAACTGCGAAGTAGGAACACTATACAGTATTTATTTTGAACAGCAGCTTGGTTCCAGTCGGGCTTGGTTCCGGTTCGGCAGACCTACCCTGCAGCGACAAAGTCCACCGCCCAGTCCAAGTTGATGTGTGCACTGAGCTTCAGGAAGCTTCAGGATTTTTTGTGACATTCCTACCAGTTCAGTGAGCTTAATAAATAGATTTTTACTTATGACTTTGCGTTGCAAAACTTTCCCTTAGGCAGAAAGCAGCGGCCGGAATCACTGTTGGCTTCTGGGTAGTGTAGTTCTTTTGACATGTGTTACAATGTTGGCTTATTGAACGAAAACTACAAAATGGTAGCACCTGTCCGAAGTGTTTTTTTTTTTTTTTTTTTTTGGTTAACTTTCCCTGTACCATCCCAATCATGTGAGTAATATTAAAGTTGACAAATCATGTGTCATGTACAATCTTATGTTGAAAAACCACAAAAGAGCGAGTCCGCAAGAAGTCGAATCACAAAGTAGTGAGGGACTACTGTACCCCATGAATGAAAAAGACGTGACAGTGGTTAAAGGTAAGTGGGTTGTTCGGTGGTGCAGTTAGTAGAGCTGTTGCATCTCAGCAAGGTCACCGGATCGAATCCTGGCTGGGGCCTTTCTGGGTGGAGTTTGCATGTTCTCTCCGTGCACGCGTGGGTTTTCTCCAGGTGCTCTGGTTTCCTCCCACAGAACAAAAACATGCACGTTAGGCTGATTGGTAACTCTGAATAGACTACTGTATGTGCCACGGACTTCCGTTTCTAGCACTTCCGCGTTTCCAGTGGGACGACGCACTTCCGGTTAGCAGTCAACACGGAGTCACCACTGCCCGAGGCATATAGTCTATTGTCCATAGGTGTGTGTGAGAGAGTGAATGGTTTATCTCATTTGTCTCTATGTGGCCCTGTGATGGACTGGAGACTTGTACAGGGTGTGCACCGCCTCTCGCACAGTGATAGCTGGATATGAACACCAGTGACCCCCGCAACTCAAAAAGAAAGGTGAGTCAAGCTAATGGATGGATGGATGGATGGTATAACAGAGTTTTTATTTTAGCAGAGGTGGACTTTAATGCAAAGTGACACCATTTTCAGGTTTATGCAGCTCAGACATTGAGTTGTTGATTGGGCTTGGACATTTTTTTTGTCCCCCACAATCTTTCAGATAACGAGTATCAGCAATATAATTTCCCTAAACACAGATTGTGTTGTCTCTATACATTTAGTCTCTTTAACTTACAACCACAGATTAAGACAATTTAAACTCGTTAATATATATATATATATATATATATTTTTTTTGTTTTCTTGACAATTACACCTTGCTTCATGCTTATATTACACTACACAGCAGCTCCCCCAGTGGTCCTGACCTGGACACTCAGACCGGCCTTCATTATGGGACAAGAGGACACAAAATGGAACAGAACTCTTTATGAGTTCATATCTCTAGTGTCCAAATCTAGAACATAGATTTTTGCCAGGAGACCTTCTGTTGACCTTGAAACATGCTCCAGAATGTCAGAAGCAAACATGTTGAGTTCTACTTGATTTTTTTTAAAAACATGCTGCCAATACAATGGCGACAAAACTAAAGTTAACATAAACTAAGGATTAATGCACTGTGTGTGGTTTTCAATATGTTTTAATTGAAGAAATGCTCACAAAGAGGATAAGTTCCGATGTGGAACTATTAAAGGTCAACTGACATGATGTTTGAACTTTGCATAAAATGGCACAACATATATACGTATCTTGTATCATTGAACTATGTTAGTTTTTGCAAACAAACTTATAAATATATTAAAATTTCATCTAAAGTCACTTT
>JARVGV010001740.1:21048082-21064153 GCA_031762435.1 Hypsolebias longignatus | reverse complement strand
AGGAAGTAGAGTCTCTGATGAGCTTTCTTGATCAGGCTGGTGGTGTTGTTGCTCCAGCTGAGGTTATCATTCATGTGCACACCCAAGTACTTGTATCTGAAGACCAGTTCCACTGCAGATCCTCCAATATTCAGGGGTGGGGTAGGTGTGTTTGTTCCGTTTGAAAACCACGACCATACCCTTTGCCTTCTTCACATTGATGTAAAGGTTGTACTTCCTGCACCAGCTCTCCAGGTGTTCCACCTCCTGCCTGTAGCTGGGCTCATCATTGTTTTTGATGCCTCCAACCACCACTGTATTGTCTGCAAACTTTACAATATGACAGCCTGGATGCAGGATGACAGAGGTGCACAATCATATGTGAGCAGAGTGAACAGGAGAGGGCTCAGCACACAGCCCTGAAGAGAGCCAGTGCTGAGGGTTATGGTGGATGAGGAGAAGTTGTGGATCCTCACTGACTGTGGTCTGTTTGTTAAGTAGTCCAGGACCCAGTTACAAATAGAGGGACTCAGTCCCAGTGTGAGTAGTTTATCCATCAGGGTCTGGGGAATGTTAAAGGCAGATGTGAAGTCCACAAAGAACATATGGACGTTGGAGTCCTTCAGCTCCAGGTAGGTGAGAGTAGCGTGGACCACAGAGGAGATAGAATCCTCTGTTGATTGATTCTTGCAGTATGCATATTGATGAGGGTCCTCGCTGATGTTGATGGTAGCTTTGATGTGATCCATGACTAGTGTTTCAAAGCATTTAGTGAGTATGAGTGCTACTGGCCGGTAGTCATTCAGACCAGTCGCTGCAGAGCTTTTAGGAACTGGGATGATAGTGGCAGTATTCAGGCAGGAGGGAACAGTTGCCAGTGTGAGGGAGGAGTTAAAGATGTTGGCACAGTCACTTCCATGAAGGGTCTTGGACATTGTTGAAAGATTACACACCTTCCAGTGCAACTCTAGATAGTATTGACAGGGAATGGTCTCAAGTGCTCAAGATCAGAATTTTTTTATTTATTTATTTTTTAACGATTCAGCAACAAAAACAGCTCGCTGGACTAAGAAACAATCAATTTCACAATACTTAACATACTGTTTTAGAAACTTTTGCTAAACTTTTCTCCATATTTTTGTACAGACAAGGAAACAAGTGGATAAATTATATGTTTCAGTGTTTCAATGCTTAGATGTTTCAATGCTTAGATGTTTACTGTTGCACCGAGGGACTGAGAGAAACGCAATTTCGGTCCTGTGTATGTCCTATACAGTACATATTGCAGATCTGACAATAAAGTTGACTTTGACTTTGACTTTGATAAATCCTTCATAGCAACAAAAACGTTAAGGTTTTAAAGGGTTATTTTTGGTAGCATTATTATAGATACTAACAATATGCTGAGTTTCTGAAATAAAAGAACTTGGATGCTTATTTGTAAAAAAAAAACAAAAAACAAAAAAAAAAACAGTGTCAGAAGGAAAACTCTCCTCAGGGCATCCTCACTTTTAACCGATAAACTGTGCAGTGACACGCTAACACAAAGAGACTGGGTGGAAACGTAACGCTGATTAGTTAATGAGAGCTTTGCAGTTGGATGGTGGGTATTTTTGTCTTTCACTGCGAGCGTGTGACAATGTGCGAACGTGTGAGTGTGTCTGCTCGGATGAATAGCCACAGTGTCACTGAGTGCAGACCTTGACGGAGCAGAACAGATGAGATGATTCAGAAGCAAAGCATTGTCCTGGCTCTCATCACTTCAGTTGGCAGCCCACAGCAAATATTATCGGTGGAAGTGGATGATGGAGCAAAATTACTGAGCCAGGGCCTTCGTTTCCTGCCGCAAAACAATCACCACTGAAAGAGACTAAAGAGTCTAGATTAAATGTTTTGTTATCGAAACAAAGTACTTGTAGAGGGAAAAAAGGGGGAAATAATATCTGCCTGGAAAGTCTGTCTTTTATTTCTTGATATGACTCATATTTCCTGTTATTCATATTTTCAGAACATCACTGAGGCCGTGGTAACATCTGCCACATTCGAGATTCATCCTCTGTGTTTTTCACATTTCTTTTGCCCGGTGAGTTCATGGATGTTTCTGGGTCACCTGTAATGGGAAGTGTTTAGCAGGGCAAATGAACAGAGGGCTGCTCAGTCCAGCTGCTCACATGGAGCCCAGCAGACATCCTTTCACATCTTTCTTTTTCTATGGTTTTTAATGTTGTTGTTGTTTTGACAAATGTTTTCAGAAGGTTTGCGTCCAAGTGGGCGTCAGATTGAATAATTGTCTGGACAAACCAAACTCTCTTGATTCATGATTTCATTGTAATTCTCTAAATGCTGTTACTGTTAGGTCATTTGTATAAAGCATTATATAAAATATTACATAAAACACTGTACTGTATATCTGCACCGACTGAGCCCTTGTTACTGTTGCTGCACTCCTCTTTCTTCTTTTACCCAAGAGGCACTGCTTATTGCATAATTTGATGTTGTGTGCAAACATACAGTACTTGACGAGAAACACTGCTATAAACTTATCAAGTAGGATAATGCAATAAAGAGCTATATGCAAATCATCAATCTTTTTCAAACCAATAGGTGTCATCGTGGCAAAAGATCATGTGACTTTAGCTTCTTGTCGCTAGCTATGTGTTTCTCTCTTGATCATGTCAGCTTGACGCACTTCTCACTTTCTCTCCTGCCCACTGTCCAGCAAACTGTGATGTGACTGAGGCTGCCTGTGGCTATAAGATGATTTTCTGTATCTATTTGCTGTCATGCTTGCTGACTCATTCATGGACAGGGCTGGGACCAAATGCTAATCCCGGCATTCAGAGCTGAGATGATCCCAGAGCAGAAAAACGTGGCTGAAGCAGCGTCTGTAAAGAGAAAATGTTTGTAAAGTGGAAGGGGAATAGGGGGGATTGGTGCATTATTTTCATACATTCACTAAAGGTTTTCTGCATTTGTTCAATTCCTAAAAACGATGCAGTAATGATGAAGTGTCTGCTCCCACTGTGAAGCAAAGCCAAAGCCATAAGTCATAATATTGTCATGCCAATCTCTTCACAAAAGGGTTCATCTATTCATCTATGCATACATACATAAATCCCCTGCTGCTTATTCAAAACCAGGTTTTGGGGGCAACATCTAAAGCAGAGATCTTAAGCAAGACCGTCATCACATATTGGAGGAGGGGGGGCGGGCTTGATGCATTTGGGCTATTCCTAAACTAATTTCTCAAGCAAGTCCTGGATTTGCTTTTAATTTATTTTCCCAATGAGACATGCAAGGAACACCTACCTCTGAAGACAACCAGGAACTCTAAAATTCTGCATAACCCAGCTCCTCATTCTACTCCTAATTGACCTTTTTAAGGATACTAAAGTGTATGCTTGAATTTAGTATTTTGAAATGCGTTGTTGTCTAGATATAGTCATGACAACTTCTGATTCTTAGGCATCTACTTTACTTTATCCAAATGCATTTTGTTAAAAGACAAAGTTGTTATGATCTTAAGGGGACAGTGATATTTGTAAAACCAAAATTCAGAACTAGTCTGAAGGGACGGTCTACCTCAATCCAAGGAACTGGTGGTTTGGAGAATGAAGTTAAAAATGTTAAGTCAATGTTTACATTCAAGAAAATGATCAAAATTGAATTGTTAAAAAATATATATGAAGTAGCGTAATGTGTATTGTATTAGAGTTAGAAAAATGAGAAAGTTATTTATTTTATTCTGTTACTGGAAGATTATTATTGTTTGAACTAATTGTTTGAAAAAAGGGGCAGATATATTAAGATTTTTTTCTTTCTGCTACCTTTCTTTTTTTTTTAATATATTTTGTATGTTATCATTTTGTATGTTATAACTTTTTTCAGTGGCTGAAATTCTATTGATATATGAGTATATGAATATTGGGGTACAAGGTGGCAGAATTTATCCATTGGTAGCCGTAAAATGGTCAATGGTGAGTCAAGTCACTCGGTGGAGTAAGCTAGTTTTATACAATTATGTTCACAATCTTACTATTTCAGTCAAAATCCATATCTTGTGAACATAGGTGAAGTTTGAAATGTAGATCAATGGTAATTTTACAACGTATCCTCCAGCCCGTCAGTGCCACTCTATTCACCACAACAGGACAGCATCTGCTATATTGCAAATGCTGCTTCTGTCTGCTTATCAGTTTCTTGCTCCATTCTATGCACACTTATGAACAAGACCCAAAAATAATAAAATTCCTCCATTTGGGGCAGAGGCTCGTTCCCAACCCAAAGTTGGCAGTCCACCCATTTCCATCCAAAGACCACTGCCTCAAACTTCGAGGCGTGAATCTTCATCCAGTTGCTTCATATTTAGCTGAAAACTGTTACAGCCCTCAGATGTTCTTGCTCGATGAGGACAACAGGACCACATCATCTGCAAAAAGCAGTGAGGAAATCTGAATCCTCACAAACTGGAGACCCTCCCTGTCCTGGCTTTGCCCCAAAATGTGTTTGTAAAAGTTAGAAGAGAAATTGGTCAAAAATTGTTAAGTCCAACACTTACCAGAAATCAGTCTGACTTATCTTACTAAGGAGAATCAAGACCTCATTATGGTTGTACAGAATGGATGGCCCTTGATGGGTGTTAAAACCACATTTATTATGTAATATGGTCATATGCTGCTTCTATTAAAAACATTAATGTAGACTAGTTTGAAAAACTCACATTTTTCAACAACCCTTGAGATAAAACTGATCCAGTGTTCTACACACAGGATGAAATCTACATTGACATTTATACCAAAACAGCAAATGTTATTCAAAAACTCATTACTGTGTAGTAGAGCTGTCATTTCTAACCCGAACCCGGAGTCCAGCCCGCCTGACCCGGATTAGAGTTGCTCCAGGCCACAATAATGTGCTTAATGTGTGGGCCAAGTCGTGTTGGGCTTTTGATTGCATCAGTGGACGTGAACGGCTGACAATCCAATTATATGGCAACATGGCTTACCATACTACCATCTACCGCATTCGGCCATTTCACCACACGCTGACCAGCCTTGAAAGAGGTAAAAAGTTAAGTTAAGCTTCAGATGGACTACGGCCAGCGATCAATCAGTCCAAATGGATGTTCATTCAGCTGCTGCACTCAGTGGACGTATGCAGCCGAAGACCCTAAACAGGTGAGCTCACAATATATCTGACATGTCAGTACAGGGTCCAATGCAGGCAGAAGCAGGGGGCGCTTTGACAACCATGAAAGGACAAACACCTCCCTCAGCTCTGATCTTCTGCCCCCTTTACTCACATCTCACATCCAAATTACAAAAGTAAACTATTTATCAAATAGTTAAACTTTATTTAAATTGTTGTACTTATAGCACAAAATAAATTCTGTCCAGATAATTATTTTGTTTTAAATAAAAGATAATTAATTGCTGATTAAGCCTTAGTACCTAATCAAATCTACGTAATTGCTGAACAACTACTACTTCAAGCTAGTTATCCAGATTATTGTCCTTCATTATTTGGGTTATAAATTTTTATTCTTGTTGTTCATGATTATGTTTTTGATTGTTTTTGTAATCAAACTTCAAAGACACATTCGGTCTCCTCATTTAGGTAAACCTTCAGTTATTATGATTGTGGTTAAGAGCTCCATATAATTAATGGATTCTATGACTAAGTTTTGATTATTAAAGGGTGAACAAACAAATGAATCTGTTATTGGTCAGTAAGCTGGAACGGTGCTCTATTTTTACAAGTGAAAAAATAAGTGCTGTAAAGTGAGGAGAAAGTATGACCCTTTTTCCTGCCCCACTCGCAACAACTACAATAGTGATGAAGAATTAGTGAACTATAGTTTTGGAGAAATGCCCATAAGTCTCCACAATTTTTGCTTCTGCTCACAGAAGGCCTATCATTTATTTTGAGAAAAATGTGAAACCACTTCTTCCGTTGTCTGAATGTAAAGTCAGTAACACCTTGTCCTCAACAACCACTTCTAATCCACCTACACTTTGCCAAATTCTCTTTGAGGCTGACTAAACGCCCTGCTCCACAGATTCACCCAACATCCACCCACACTTCAGTTTGTGCTACCACAGCACAGCAGTTTGAGCCTTAGGACAACCACAGTCACTTTGGCAGATGAGATGCAAGTAACCTCATCTCTGCTCACCACCACTCACCAGGTCAAAGGGAGCCCATCTGCATTACTCTTTATCTTCCACCTCCCATACAAGTTTAGACTCTTGACACTGGTGAAGTAATGTTTGTGTTTCATCCACAGGCGATTGGATTGACTAAGTCTCTCTACCTCGGTTTATATCCCAAACTAAAAAGCACCAGTTCCTCAAGAAGCCCCTGTGAGAGAAAATGGTAAATGGACTGTACGTTAGGGCATTTCTATCTCATCAAGATACTCAAAGTGCCTTACAACACTATATGTGCCCTCATTTACCTCCACACACACATTCACACAGCACTCTACTAGATCGCTACAAAGCTAAACTGTATCTGTAGAGACTACTCAGGGTTCTAGATCACATTCAAACACCGATGGGACACATCAGAGGCAACGAGGGGTTCGGTGTCTTGCCCAGGGACACTTCAGCATGTGAATGCTGGTGGATTCAAACCCCAAACTGTCGCATTGAAGGACGACTGCTCTAAACACTCAGCCACAGCCGCCCCCAAGAAAAGACCACAGGGGAACAAATTTGCCACATGTCTCCACAAAGAAGAATCTGTCAAGAGGATCTGACTAAAGTGATGATTCATGAAGGAGGTCATTAGGGTTTTTATTCATCATTTCAATTGTTTGCTTTTCAATGTAATCCTGTTACTGTGTGTGTGTGCGCGTGTACGTGTGTGCTATCTCAGCCTTTAAAACCTCACTCCCAAACTCTGCTCTGTGAATTGAGAAAGCTCTTCGGATGAAGAGCGAAACGTTTTCTGTAACAAATAAAGTCCAGTTGTTTCTGTATTGAACGCTTTTTTGATCCTGTTACTAGATGTGCCCATTATTATTATTATTTTCAATCACTCACAAAGCCCACTCAGACAAAAATAAGAACAAGACCATACAGTTAATGTAATACATGCATGCTCTTGTACGGTGGGGTAATCCTCTAGTACATGTGTCAAACTCAAGGCTTGGGGGCCAAATGGGGCCTTCATTGACATCTTATCTGGCTCCCAACATGATATGTGAAACATAATCTTTGATTATGATGTCAAAAGCACAACAGAGAACATCAAATGGGACCAATCAAACTCTTGTTGAGGAACCTGTGTCCAAGAAAAGATGCTAGGTATCTGATTTTAGTTTATCTAGATTCTGAAATTGGCCCTTAGTCTGAAAAAGGTTTTAATTTTGGCCCCCTTTTGTAAGTGAGCTTGACACCCCTGCTCTAGTACTGTATCTGTGGAAAAGCCATACAGGAATGGAGAAAACATAAAAACTCTACAAAAGGCCTGCACAGATGAGGGTTCATTTAGTAATTGTAGTAGATAAAAGTGCTAACCAACCACTAATGTGTCTCCCTACCATTTCCCCTTTCAAATTGCAATCTTTACTGTAAACTCTAGATGTGAAAAATTGGAACATGTGAGGAAATGAGTTGTAATCTGCACCTGTTTTCTTGCGCCTTGCAAGAACTGAAATTGCTGATCTTGCTTCCTGGGAAAGTGTGAAGGGGGGACACAAATGGCTCTAAAATGGCCAGATAAAAGCTGATGAAAAGTGGGTGAGCCAAGCAGCACAGGGAAAGTAGAAGGAGATGGATGGAAACGAACAAGGATACCAGTAAGGAGCTAAACAAGCAAATTGCCCTCTGGAGGTAAACATCCGTTGGAAAGACGAGGGTGGGGAGTATGATATGATTAATTGAAGTAGGACAGCCAGGGACAAAGTAGAGGACTAGCATCAGAGAGGAAACGAGGTAGAGGACGATTCTCATCCCTATATAAGTGATGCAAATTTACACTCAGACTCCAAGCTTCACAGCCTGGTGTAGTATCTGCCTTCAGCCACTATCAGTACATTGCCTGCTTCCTCATTGAATTACAATAAAAGAGAGAGAGAGAATGTGTGTGCGTGTGCCTGTGTGTGTCAATAGAGTGGTGGAGAGAGGACATTATGTCACGTCAAGGTAAAAGTACAAACACGCACTGCGGATGGACTCACCCACATTTGTACAAGCGGCATGTAGACCTGAGGAGGCAACAAAGGTGCTGGGAAACTCTGTGTCAAATTCTCTCCTAGCTTGTAATTTGATCAATTGAAAGTAGAGTTACAATAAGCCTCTGGCTTCTGCCTAATCATTTTGGTCATATATGGTTTCATTATTCATTTATTTGTTTGAAACAGTTTTTTAATATATGACCAAATAAATCATTCACTCGTTCGTTCATTCATAATTTGAATCTTTCCATCTCGCTGTGCTATATGCATAATCACTAAGGATCCAGACAGCTGTGTGTGTTTTTGTGTGAGTGTATGCACGCAAAAGAAAGGATGTAGGAGGGAATGGGTGGGTTTTTCTCCCTAGCTGCCAGAGGACGGTGTCCTTGGACTGCCCTCTTCTCTGACGCACAAACCCACCCACCCTTTCCACGCACACAAACGCTCACACAGCTGCCACCTGTTGGTTTACCTGCTCTGTCTCAGACCAACACTAAACTAAGACTTGCGTGTGCACGTCAGCTCGCTTAGCTGTGGACCAAATTTCACTTGCTGCTGTGCACAGCACTGCGTATGTACGTGCA
Source organism: Hypsolebias longignatus (assembly GCA_031762435.1). Taxonomy (NCBI): domain Eukaryota; kingdom Metazoa; phylum Chordata; class Actinopteri; order Cyprinodontiformes; family Rivulidae; genus Hypsolebias; species Hypsolebias longignatus. The sequence goes on along the minus strand of JARVGV010001740.1, from coordinate 21,055,408 downwards.
CGTGAACACACTAACGGGAAGCTGTTAGTTCGAGTTCAGACATCTCATCAAGAATGCAGCAGAGCTCCTGTCTGCAGACAGAAAGATCTCATCTGATGTGGGGCACAACAATTAGCAAGGGTGGAGTGTGTGTGTTGTGTTTCCAGCTACTTGTGTAACATCGGGAGGTGTGTTAAAGGTTTAAATACATAGAAACAGTGAAACTGGAGGTAAATCACAAAGAAAGACACGCTGATGAAAAAGAATACACACAGAGAGATAAGTATGCCAATGCGCTCATCTTTTTATTGCACAACAATGTATTGTCTGTTAACGAATGTTTAAACATTGCCACCGACTGACAGACCAGCTTATTGAGATAGACCAGGGTGTGGCTCTGCGTTGTCAGCCAGCAGATGTGGTGGACAAGACAGCCTTTTGGACACAGGGTAAAATCAGCTCCACACCCCGGCCGCCAGCTGTGCATCACAGTCTGAAGGGACTGGACATACATCGCCCAAGCATCCCCTTAATCCTTTGAGACTGATTTGGGAGCGCTGTGGTCTGGGCTAGGAGCTGAATTTCCCCTGTATAGTAGACATCACCTTAAGACAGAGCTAGAGTTGAGCAATACTTGAACCTTTTTCTTTTTTTCATAAGCAGAAGCCTAGCACAGCCTGAGATGGTTGCAGACTGGCCTTCAGAAAGAGCGAACACGTGTTGTGTCAGATATCTGTGCTGTTGTCTACATGATGCTGGTAAAGTTTGTCTGGATGCCCACACCAAGCAGATTGTGCAGGCTGTGGAATGCTACTAAGTCTAGGGATGTGCTGGAGATGTTTCTAGAAAGGATTTTCAGTGTTTCTGTTTTTTTTGTTTGTTTGTTTGTTTGTTTGTTTGTGGAGCAACTATGGTCGTGGGCATTTCACCCTTTTTCAGTTTGTGCTGGCATCTCTCAGCATCACTTGCGGGTTTGAAACCCCTAAATGGCATCGTCTTCTCAAGTGGGACCAACATTATAGAAGGAAAGGCACAGGAACACACACACGCGCACACAAACTCAAGCACACAGAGTCCTGAAGCAGAGAGAAGGCTTAGGTAAGTTAAGCAGGCTACAGTAGCTACGACACAAAAGTTTAACTGTTAGACTAAATAAAATGTTTGTACAGTAGTTAGTACACAACAATGTCTAAATTTGAAGGTCCCACATAGAATCATCCAAAGAACTCTTCTTGGATAAGAAAAATACAAGCATGCACTCTGCTTTTTTTTCTGTCAGATAACTCAACCTGGAGTCAGGCTCAAGACTGCGGTGGCTCCAGAGTCAGGTTTGTTCTTGTTTTTTTGTTTGTTTTTTTATGGCCAACACCAGATCAGTGTGCAACCAACATCAGTGTGAGAAAACTGTGCAACAGCACAGTGGTAGTTCCTCGTCTATGCACAGATATGTTTTTAACATTGTGCAAGCATTGCCACAGTTTTGCTTTTTATTTTCAACCATTTTGGGCTCTTAAATGAGAGCAAGTTATCTAAGCTAATGTCTACTGCCAATGTCCACCAGGAGCCAGTCAGAGCTCACCCTCTCACAGTAGAAAATGTATCTTATACAGCAGGTTGTGGTAAAACACAACGAGGTGCCCCACACAGCTCTGCTATACCATGTGTACAGAACATGAATGCACAGAGTACAGCGCGCATGGTGTTGGAAGGTTCAACCCAACAAAAATGTGCAATTTTGTGTTTCCCGTATCAGGGAAAATTATAAATATTGACATTGTCATTGTAATTCAGCAATAATAGCCTTCATCTAATGTTTTCTTTTTACATATATTGCAAGTTGGAAATAAAAACACATATTTGCATTTTTACAGGCACATACATACCACAAAAATAGACTATGTGGAAACTAGATGTACTAGGCACAAGGTATATACAGTCCATGTGCACGGGGCACATTGTATAAATAAATGGAAAAAACACACAAAATGAAATAGACGGATCAACCAAAAGCTAGATTAACAAACAAAATAATACCCTGATTTGCTAACATATCAACACCAAGGCATTCAGTACTCTTATATCTTATAACTGGTACAGCAGGAATGAGACGTTTGAAGCTTTGATATTCTCAACAATTGTCAGTGTCACACATGTGTGAGGAAGTTCAGTCCCACTTCACAGCAGAAGTCCAGAAGAACTAATAAACAATCAGTTCAAACGCTCGTCATCCAGCCAACACAGCGCTATACACTCACCTACTGGACACGCTGGTGACACAGACACAAAGCGGATAGCATGTGCTTGTCCAGCGCTGTGTCGGACTCAGAGTTCAAACAGTGATCAGTGTCTGGGTCGCCGTCCTTTGAGTGGGAGAGACTCGCACACTACAAGTCATTGAACGTGGATGTAATCAAACAGAGACTGTGCCTGATATTGCCTGAAACATTAGCTCTTTAACTCATCGTCTGTCTTGCGCTCACTGACTGAGGACTCGTTCAAATAATTTCCGCACAGTCTTGATAGCAGCTTAATAGGGCAAACTCTGGTATTAGCAAAAAGAAAGAGGGGGGAGGACGAACCGATCACACTGGAACAGTACTGAAGAGCACAAAAATCGTTGACTCAAGACTTCATTCACAATCATATTGGAGTTTTGGCATGTACCTTTCCCATAGGAAAAAATAAAATAGAATAATTTAATCAAACAATGCAAACTTTCTTTGCTGCTAATGAAGTGGGAACAGCATTGTAACCCATGACAAAGAACAAGGTTTATTTAGTGCATGTTTTTGATGAAAAAAAAAAAGTGTAGCAGTCTACTGTGACAATGAGCCAGGTGTAATGAAGCCCTTGGATAAAAATAAAAACAATCAGCCGCACCTTGTTTTAAGACTTAGCTCTCAGCAGAAAGTTATGCTTACAACAATCGCAGAGATGTGACTCCTCTGTGCCAATCAGAATCCAAAGGGATATTTTTCTTACATAAGATGGTTCAATCAACAAGTCTACATAAACGAATGAAAAGCCACATTGCAGCAATCAATACATGTCTCTGAAAAGGTAGCAAACCTGAGTGAAATGTCCATTGGATTGATTTTACAGTTTGGCTCCGGATCAATGTTCAGAGCTGCAAAAAGTTGAACACTGTGTTTGCTTAACACAATGAATCAGCTGCCTATTTGCAATCCCAATTGGATTCCCTTTATTTGCCCTCATGCTTTAACCAGATAGTGGGTCCAGGAGAAGTACAGCAACCGTTTTAAGAGCACGGTGCATTGATTTTCGTTATGATTGCAAGCTTGTAGTGCAACACAAGGTGCTTAACTGGATGTCCTCAGTGCTTGTTTTGGACAGAGGAGTTCAAACTGGTAACAACTCACTCTCATTCACGCCCATTTCAGTAGATAAAATTTTTCCTTTTAAAAAAATGCATCCTCTTATGTTAGCTCTGTGGATAAGTTGTAGCTTAGAATGTTAAATATAGCAGTGTTCAACCCCAGTAAGCATCAACAGACATCCCCCCCTCCCAAAAAAAAAAAAAAAGATCTCACAGACACTCAGCATCTCATACAGCAAGGCCCACCCCCCTTTTGCATCAAAATCCTTCCTAAATCTCTGTAGTTCTATTTACATGGCAGTTTATAACTGATCAGCTGTCGTCCTTCTCGTATGGCATACATTCAGCGAGAGAAGGATTTTTAGGTTTAACAGGATCAGAATGTTTCAAATTAAATTAACTAAAGCCTCGGCCCAGTCTCACACTTTCAACCAAAAGATTGTTGTGGATCTAAAAGAGACATTCACCAAAGTTTGAGGTGATCATGGGCGCATAAATAGTTTATACAAGTGAGTAGTTTGTGGACCATAAAGCCCACCAACCCCACTATTTAACTTACTGAATAAATACAGGTAATTTAAATTGGACTTTAAAGTGTCTGAGGATCAGACATTCTGGGCTCAAAAATGAATTCCCAGTGTGATATTAAACAAGTTTTAAGTTGTTTGTCCAGTCCGTTTTGAAAAAGAAAAATGGCACTGCAACATATCCATTCATCCCCTCAAACATTTTTGGTTAAGGTAACAACATGGTCACTGGATTACAATACCTCAAGTGAAGCCACAACAGCTGCTGGATTCTTTAAGATTTTACATTAATAAGAAAACATAAAGAAACACTTTCCTGTACAGCATAAGTATAGATAGTCATATTTATATATGTATTTATATATAGGCGGGGTAGAGTATTGCAGAATTATATTGCATGTGTTTATCAAGGAACCTAGACAGAAACAAGCAAGTATACAGTATGGATTGTTCACAAATGTTTCCTTTCCATAAAGCTCAGATTATTTAACCCTCTTTGCCTTTAAGGTTACAATCAGTATGTTGAACAAACAGCTTTTCAGATGAGTCACAAAAACAGGGCAGTGCCACCGTCAGCACGTCAAACCAGTCAAGCTTGACGATGCATCATGGAGAGTGTGAGTCCCTTTTCTGAAAATGGAACCAAAACGTACCAAGAAGTCCCCCCACGCATACACACGCACGCACACTTACACCCACATACATACAAACCAAATATATGGCTTCTAACGTTGAATCAAGGCAGTTAAATAAATGGCATTTTCTTCTATGTTTCTTTTTTTTGTTTTGTTTTTTTGTTGATACAGACACAACCAGACATGGAGTTTAAGCTCAACTTTGGTTTGGGTAGATACAATGAATATAATATCCTTCCTTACCTTTTTCATCGACTATTTACACACTGACGCAAGATCGACCAGCGGTCTAAACCACTAATTCCACTATTATTTTAAACAATATGAAGATGAGTGTTCATTTGCTACGACAGCTTTTACAGGAAAATAAAATACACTCAAAACGTTTTTTTTAAATGTCATTGTCATTTGATCTCAAGTCCCTGATTTTCATTTTTAAGTCCAGCTCCTGCTAGATTGCATTGCATGGATTCTACACAGTATGCAATAGGTACATTAATCATACTTTTCTTCATATCTTTACAGTAAAGACAGCGATATGCAGTAGGTGTTTGGAAGCAGAGTGAAAGGGGTGATACTAAGACTAGAAGTACTGGCACAGAAGACCAGACCAGTTCAACCTTAATTTTATTCTAGCATATTTCTATAGACTCCTTGCCAATGTGTTCCTAGACGTCGAGTAGCTCTTTCCTTTCTGCTGAGGCCAGCACACAGTGCATCCAGGTCAAATGACCAGTGGCGCTGGCAGTAGCTGATTGGTCAGTTTACAAGCTGAGAGATCAGCTGGACTGACCTTTACTAAACAGATTCTCCTACAAAAAAAAAAAAGGCCTCATTCCTGAACTCCACCAGGGTCACAAGTTGGAAGACAGCCGGGATCTGGCAGAGTCTAGCTCTGGAAGGCTGACAATTGAATCTTTCTTGGGAACCGCAGAGTCTGGAGGTCCTGATCCAGCAGCTGATGCTACTGCCCCCATTCCAGTAGGTCCACCAGGAGTGGGTGTGGAGACAAAGGCAACCCTCTGCTGGGTTCCTGTCGGCCTCCCCACCCCTGAGGGTCCTGGCAAGCTGTGGGGAGGGGGCTGAGAGGGGCCAATGGAGGAGTTGGAGGTGCGAGTGGAGGGTGGAGGGCTGGGAGCTGCAGAGGAAGCTTGTGGCGTTCCCTCCTGGGGAAGTGAAAGTTGGGAGGCAGACAGGGCTCGGGTGTCCTGGCTCAAGTTGCCTGTATGAAGGGAGTGGGTGCTCTTGTGTGAGGCAGGTCTCTGCTGGGTCTGTGTGGGACTGGGTGCATGGTGCTGCACAAGGGACAACTGGGAACCAGACGGTCCTACACTTGCCATGTACTGAAAAGTCCGTCCTGAAGCTGTGAGTGGGCTTTGAACTGGCGGGCTGGAAATTGCAGATCCAAATGCCCCTCCAGGTGTCTGGGGCAACTGAGACTGAAGGGGAGACATAGATACCGGACTGGACAGGTTCTGCATCACCTGGAACCTTCGCACCATGCGTGGAGATTGCAAAGTCCCTGGACCCACCAAAGGACCTGCCATCTGGGGGCAGAAACTCATGGCCACCGCTTGCTGGAGTGTGGCAATAGCAGAGCCTGCCTGTGGTTGACCCGGAGGGGCAAATATCCCACCGATTGAGGGGGTCATAGACATGGCCCGCGGTCGCTGCAGGTCCACTAACTTTACCATTTCACGGTCGTACTTGACAATCTCCTGAATCATCTCATTCTCTCGGTTGTTGAAAACACCGGAGTTCAGATCATGTTGAACCTTGTGCATCAGAATGGAGTTCTTTTTTCCTGCAAAGAGGACAAAGTAGAAAGGACATTAAAAGACTGAGCAAGCAAAAACCAAAAATAAAAAAAATTAAAGAGAAAACAAGCAGTAGATACAGCATGTGATGTCCTCTAACAGAACAAGCACTGAGGGAAGAGGAGGCCTCACACTGTACACTCATCTATAGTTACTGTGTCTGTGTTCAGTTTCACTGAACAGTACATATCCTTTTACATCTTGTATCTAAATTTATGTTCTTGCAATAGCCATCCATCCTCTTCACCTTTTTCTCATTTCTGGGTCATAAAGAACATGTGCCTATCTCCAGCAGTTACTGTGCAAAAGGCGAGGGACACCCTGAACAGATTGCAAGTCCATCATAGGGTCATATATTTGCCCTTGTGCATTGTAAGGACCGGCCCAGCCTGGACTGGCCTGACTGCTCCAGGTTTTGAGTGTTGGCATTGGGCAGTCTGGCCCAGTTTCAGCTCAGTTTGTGGAACCCAGAGACCTGGGGTTCCTATCGGGCTGGGCTGGCGCTGCAGATTTGATGTCAGCAGACTGCTGGCCATTGATTGGTTTGCTGGCCCAGAGGGTTCACGTCACTGATGAGTCACACCCTCAGCGACGGCTCCTTACCACCATTTTCTTCAGTTACCGGTACTTGCTCCTAGCCGGTTGTGTGAAAGGGAGAGCTCATATTTTTCTCCTTTTTTAGTGGTATCACAAAACATAGCACCAATGCTTTGGACAAACAATGAGGTGTCATTATTGCTGAGGTGAAATGTGTGTGGTCTTGCTATGACAGTCCTGCCCACATTGAGGCGGTACTCTGCTAAAAGCAAACAAAACCAGAGCCGGGGAAAATCGGGGCTGGAATATGGCCAGTCCATGCCGGACTGAATTTTACAATGCATGAGGTGATAGACAAGCAACTACAGGTAGTCCTCGAGTTACGGCGCCCCCGACTTACAGCAACTCGGACTTGCAAACGCCTCCCAGTGACGTCATCACACCTCCCATTGACTTTCAATAGCTGCACACAGTGCCGTTTCTTTTGTGTGTGG
>JARVGV010001740.1:21034645-21047982 GCA_031762435.1 Hypsolebias longignatus | reverse complement strand
TTGACTGCATGTACATATTAACGTTCACAAGGTCACTTGTGTAATGTCAATAAAGTTTCTCTGACTCTGACTCTGACATTTATTGACTCAATGCATAGTTTAAATCTTTACCCATTAATATTAAAGTCAACAAGAATCACAACTCATAGTGCAACAATAATAGATAATGTTTTTTTTTACAAATACAACAAATGGGGATGTGATTGGTGGTATTTTAATGAGTGAGCTTAGTGATCATCTACCGGTTTTTACAATCTATAAGAAGTATCAAATAATCACAAAAACAATTGCTAGAAAGAAAAAAACTATAAATACATCTAAGAAAGCTTTAGATAAATTAAAAGATGATTTAGCTAAACAAAACTGGGAAAGTGTATATGATGATGATGTAAACAAATCATATGATGTGTTTATGAATATCTTGGAAGCTCTATGTAAAAAATTGTGTACTAAAAAATTACACCAAGAAGAATATTGTAGACCAACAATGGATGACGAATAGATTGAGAAATGCTTGCTAAAATAAACAACCAAAAAAAACTATTCGTATTCTTGTTTCCTGAAATGCAGAACACAAGAAGCAGAAAATACATATAAGAAGTATAAAAATTAATTAGTTGGGATTATAAGAAAACATAAGAAATAATATTATAGTGATTTATTGAATACAAGTAATGGGGATATGAGGGCAACATGGCGGGTCGTGAATAGTGTTCTACGAAAAAATTTAGGGAAAACAGGCATTTCACAGAACTTTGTAATAAATAATGACAAAATATATGATGAAAATGAAATTGTTAATGGATTTAATCAATATTTTGTGAATGTTGGAGCTAGCCTTGCAACAACAATACCAAAGGTGAATAATAATGTGAACTATTTAATTGATGGACAGTATGTTCCTGAATGGAACTGAAGAAGAAATAATGAAAGTAGTCAATAAATTTGTGGACAAAAAAAATATCAAAGGATTGGATGGATATGGATATGACATTTGTAAAGAACATAATGGGTCATGTAATTGAACCGTTTACATATACAGGTAGTCCTTGAGTTACGTCACCCCCGACATACGGCAACTCAGACTTACGAACGCCCCCCAGTGACGTCATCACACCTCCCATTGACTTTCAATAGTTGCACAGTGCCGTTTCTTTTGTATGTGGGGTGTTAATACCTTTCCCTTTAAGACCATGTGGATTCCTCCCCCTCTCTGGCGTCCATCTTGTTCTGTGAACACAACATGTGCTAGGAGTCCATTTTGTTTGTGCTCTGAGGGGTGCAGCCTGTAAAATTAGCAGCAGCTCTTCTTCTAATAAACTTCATTGGTTGGACTTACCTGTAAACAATCCTGACCGAGGTGGATTGGATTTTAAAGAAAAAAGAGAAAGAGTGATGGCGAGGGATACAGGTACAGGTTTTTTTTTATTGTTTTATTGCATTATGAAATGTACTGTGCAGTATTCTATGTGTTTTTTGAGGGTACTGTGTTAGCTAACTGCTTGGAAATACAGTACTGTACATGGTTAAGGTACAGAATGCACGCTGGTTTTGTGTTACGTTGAAAAAAACATGTTCAAAACACCGTTTACCGTCCATTTTCCGACTTACGTCAAAATCGGGTTACGAACGGTGCATAGGAACGGATCTGCGCCGTAACTCGAGGACTACCTGTATTCATTTTATCACCCTCACCTGGGGACAATTGAGAGTTACCTTACCAATGAACCTAGCATGCATGTTTTTGGTCTGTGGGAGGAAACCTGAGTGTCTAGAGAAAACATATGCACAGTCATATGTAAACTCCACACAGAAAGGCCCGAGGCCACGAGGCAATCCTACAACCTTTTCACTGAGGCATCAACTCTAACCACTGCTGTGTCCTGAAGCCGTTTTAGTAACATTTATTTTATTTTAGAGCATTTTAGTTTCATTTTTCATTTTTTTAACCACATTAAAAACTCTTCTTTGTGTGTCATGCATTTACAACATACTTTGTTTCTTATGTTTGAGAGCATGAAAGTCACATTCCATTCTTGTGTTTGCTGTAGAAGAACATTTGTCAACTTCTTACATTATTAGCATAATTTTATCTGCTGTGTTTATTTAACTATTTATCTATTTTACCTATTCGGTCCAGACGATCAATGGCAACAGTCTCGAAGGCTCGCCTCATCATGGGATACTCCTCCAGCACCTCATTGAAGTGGTCAACAGACAGGGAGTAGAGCCGACAGTAAGTCTCTGCTCGCACGCTGGCCGTCCGCCGACCCCTCGTCAACAAACAGATCTCTGAAACAGAAAGAAGAAGCTTAAAAGCAAATGTGAAAAAAAGCAACACCTAAAATAAGTTAAATGCGAAAATTCAAAAATGGTCCCCCACCTCCAAAATAAGAGCCGTCAGACAGTTTCATTGCAAGGGTTCCCTTGGTGATGACGCTGCACACTCCATGTTGGATGAAGTACATTTTTTTGCCAATGGTGCCCTCCCTTATGATGTAGTCTTGTGGTTGGAAAACCTCAAACCGTAGCTTAGTCAACATGGCTGTCACAAAGTTTGGCTCCGCATTGGCAAACAGAGGCATAGACGCCACCAGCTTGCGACAATTAAAGTTGACGATTTCCTAAAACACACGTACACACGCATTGTTTTATGCAAACAAAGAAAAGATGAATGAGAGCACAGCAAGTGTAAAAAAATCTTGCATGCATGACCAACATTTAAAAAAGCTACTTCATTGAACTCATTGGTATTAAAAGTATGAGCTGATTTGTTTCACGGAGGAGTTAAAAGAGTGCCATGTTGGGTATATTTATCTCACCTCTCTGAGAGGCTCACTGAGTTCTCCCAGGATGCTCTCCTCGTCAAACATCTTGCCCTGGTATCTGTGCTCATAATAGTCATGGATTTTCTGTCGGAAGTCAGCAGGCAGCTTGTGGAAGGACATATACTGCTCCACTTGTTTGTACTGAGAGAGAAAGATGGACAGATATGATATTCTGTTTAAACACTGCAGACAGTAAAACTGTTTTTACCGACCCACTTCCAGCCTTCACATTATCAAGACCAACAAGTGATGGAGGCTTCATGGTAGTTCAGGTAAAGAAACATGGGACTTTTTTTGCCCCACTTTCTTATTCTAGTTACACAAAGCACTGCTGAACTATTTGCATTTATGAATACATTTGAAAGCATTTTTGATTATTCTTTGGGTTTAATGTTTTTATTGTCATTCGCATCACATGTGGGGCATGAGGTGGAATGAAATTGTGTACTCAAGGTCCCAGTTACACCCAAAAAGAGCAAAAAGTATGAAGTATAAAATGAAACACTATACAGTACAAGGATCTAAGCAAAACACCAATACAGGTGGTCCTCGACTTACGGCGTCATCGACTTACGGCGTTCCGTACTTACGGCGCCGCCCCCAGTGGCGTCATCACACCTTACGTTGTCTTTTTGATGCAGCATTTTATATATTTTTCATTTTTTTAGAGTATTTTGTTAGCTAACAGCTTGGAAACACATTAAAACACATTAAAACGGCAGTTCTAAGTTGTTTTACATTGAAAAAAACATGTTTAAAAAGACGTTACCGATCGCCGTTTAGCTTCAGTTTCGATTCACGGCTGAAAATGCGGACTTGCGGCGCTATGTGCGTTTGGTTCCGACCTACGGCAAAATTGACCAACGAACGGTCCTTAGGTCCGGAACCCGTTCATAAGTCGAGGACTACCTGTAATGTAAAAAATACAGTTTATTAAACAGCAGCCCAATAAAAGACGATTAAGATAAAAATAAGTAAATAAATAAATTAAGTTAATAAATAAATGATAAAAGATTAAAGAAGTAAAAACAGTTTATTATATTCAGACAAATTGAGCAAACCTGGCTCTGAGGACAACAGAAACTTTTTTTAAGTTTTCATTGTCAAAAAGTGTTAAATAGGATTTTATACTGTACACGCTAGCCCACCCACCCAATATCACCACAGACTGCCACTGATAATAATCATAATTGAGTCCAGGAAAAAAACATATGCAAGTTTAAACATCTAGTTCACAAAATACTGTGTGCAATACAATGTCACCTCTTGTCTAAAAACATATTTTCCACAGGGCACACACTTACACAACAAGCCTCTCGTGTGTGGAGTACATTAATCTCCAAACATCACTACGAGAAAAAGATGTCATGCATGTTTCAGGACTGTCCTTGCCCAGAGACCTGGGACATCTTATCATTACAATGCTGCTTTGCAGAGACACACTATCCCTCCTCTGATACCTCGCGAGTCTGAATTCAGCTACGGACAATGACTCACGTCTACTGTACGTTCCTTCACAAACTTCCAGTGCATTAAGAAACAAAGCTGCTCAGCTCAAAAGAATAAAGCACTCCCACTGTGTGATATGTTACCTGTAAACACACTAATCAATGCTAGGTCAATTAAACAAAATGTGCTCCGCATTGCACAAACATAATCAGTTTCTATTGTTGAAATATGCTAATTGCAACCCGTGGAAGGTGAGAGACATACTGTGTCAGGGCGTCGGAGAGGGGAGTGACAGATTAATCAGCTGCTGAGGTAAAAATGTTTCCCTGTGTACTTTGCTGTCAGACAGTGAGCGCTCCAGACAGTTTAAAGACCATAACTCAACCCTGTAAAGCTGTCCGAAACATCATTTCAAAAGGGTTACCAGCCTGACAGACACCCAGCGCTCACAGCTTTCAGGGATTAAAGAAGTCATCATCAAAACTGTTATCACAACACTCAGAAACTAGACTCTAAAAGGATCAAGAAAGATCCACTGACAGAGACGTAAACGTTTCCCTACAAGATCCCAAGTTCATTTCTACTTCAGACAACACTGTGTTTATGTGTGTGTGTCCTGCCAGAGAACAACAAGGTCCAGTTCAAAGAATGGATCCAAACTCTGAGTCCCCGAATCCCACATGTAAACTCTGACAGAGAAAATAGTGTATTATCAGAAAACACACACACACACTGCCACTCTGTTTCTAAAAGAAAGCCCAAATGGACAACATTTTTGTAGCACTGCAGTGAAAGCGTGTGCACGAGAAAACGTCCCCACTTTGAATCTTTGCTACACGGTGCAATAACATCTTTAGGTTTTCACATTTATGACAGCAGCATATTACCCAGGAATAATGAACAAACCCAAACCAAATGACTCAGCTAATTACGTTAACGAGAACATTTTTCAGCCGCGTACTCCGCTGCAACATTTCTTTAAACATTTAGTTGCCTTTGATGTTTACAGCAAGCTGGTTTTTGAATTAAAGCATTTCCACTAACTTTAAAGCCCATTTTCCCTTGAAGGAAGGCATATGGTTTGTGCCTTTCATGCCACTTTCCGACTAGTATGATCTTTTGTTGCGACAGAAGAAACTCCATTTTAGTCAAACCTTGAAAATACTGCTACACTGTTCATGTAGCCACAGACACAACGTGCATCGCTCTGTATTTGTTTTGTGACATCTGACATGACAAGAACTAGAAGTACTCTGAGAAATCCAACCAAACAAGGTATCAGGTGCCCAAATATTCTACTGGCAATAACTGACTCTAACCGGTAACATGTAAATACTGTATTTCAATCTTAAAGTATAAACTTTAACATACTGTAGGAAGTTAAAGCCTAATCTCAGTCTTTAGCTGAATTAAAGAGCCACAGTAATGGAATAAGTGCTACTCTTGTGTGATACAACGTACTGTTTGAGGAAAGGGAAGCTGATACATCATAAACAGGTTTGTTTATGAAACAGTCAGGGAAAACTGCCTGTCAATCTGCCCAGAAAATAAATCCATAAATCTGCCATGACCCACAGGGATTCTTCCAGGAATACAAAACCATTAAAAGGACTGACAAAACTTTTGAATTACAGGCCTGCACAAGGAATGGTCTTCTGCAGAGCTGCTTAGAGGGAGTTGCCCAACACTAAACCTCACCTGTGTGAGTGACTCTGCATCCTGACATCTACAGATGGGGAGCAGCCTGAAGAACTGACCCCATGTCACAACTACCCAATAACACTAACAGCACAGCTGGTGTGCCCCACAGAGAACAGAACAGCTGATAGTGAGAAAAGTGTGTCTGCGGGTGAGTTTGTCAGTGTATGTGTGTGTGTACGGTGCTGGTGGTGGTGGGGATCCGACAGGTGTTGCAGTGATGCAGTGACATCATGGCTTGGTCAGATAAGAGTCTGACTCAGCTAATTCTGGACTAATGAGGCAACTGAAGCCTGAATGCAACTTATGCAAAGTCTCAACCGTCAGCAGCGACTCTGAAACCTCTGCAGCCTTACAGAGAAAGATGGTGGAGCATGTTTGGTCATTGCATCACAGCACCCAGAGAGGTCTGACAGGAAACATGAAGCTTGTCTTCTGTGGCACTTTGACTCTGAATTTGCCATTTAAGCAACTTTTTGGAAATTGTTTTCGTTTTATTGTCACGAGAAGACTGTTGCGAGTTTTTTTCTTCTGCTTGGAATATATTGAGTTTTATTGCTCGCTCCCAAAAGCAAAGGAGGTTGTTTTTGTGTCTGTGTGTGTGTTTTTTTGGCTGTACTGTTCACAAAATATCTCCTGAACAACTCAGTACATTTTACCGAAAACCTAAAAGTTTAGCATGTCTACAACTTATTTACTTTTGTAGTAACCACCAAAAAAAAAAAAAAAAAAAAAAAAAATGATCAAACTCAATGATTAAGCTAAAAGTTGATGTGATAGCAGCTGAGAGTCATTCTCATCAAATATTTTAGGCACTAACAAGTTTAATGATCTCACAGTAAGAGATTGTGCATAATGTTATTTACTACGATCAAAATTACTATGACAGTTTTTTTCTGATGATAAGATGATCTTAGTCTAAAACTTTGGTATGAAAAGCAGCAGAAAATGTCTTTAATACTTTTATAACTTATTCCTATAAACCAAAAATCGAGTTTTCACAGTCTTCCTCACTCGTCATCCCAAAATTTCTCATTTAGGTTTAGCTCAAATTACCATTTGGGAAGCATAATTTATTCACGTCTCCCAGCTCAACCGTCTCATTACAATAAGAAGCGCATTCACCTAAAGAAAAGAAAATCAGATAGTGGGAAGTCAGAGCTTGTCTGGTCTGTCTGTAATTCAGAGACGTGGAAAGGAGGAGTGACAGCGCACTGTAAGGACTCGCACAGTACAAAGTCTCATTAAATGAAATGAAGCTTCTTAGGAAATCCTGGAGCTCATTCAAAGGGAGTGACAACCAGAAGAGACAGAACGATAAAGCTTTGTTCGTTAAGAAAGAAAAAAATTGTATCTGACACAACAAAAAAGAGAAATAGTTTTTGTTTAAACTGTTGGCCACGGTCTTTGTGAAGTCAGCCAGTTTCTGAGTAACTGAAGTGATCAATGAGTGGTGTTCAAAAAACAAAAAAGGGCTGTTATTGAAGATGGCAGCAGAACAAAGCTCATGGTGAAATATCACAGAGAGCTCACTTTACCATCTGTTCTTCATGCTGCACACTGAGCTCAGTCTCTGTCTAACATCTGGCCAGAACTTGGTCAGTAACATAAACTGAAGAGGGCTGACCCAGCGATGTAAAGAAAGATCGAGAAAATGTAACTAAACATATAAAGGTTTGATTTTTTTTTCTCTCTTCAAACCCTTTTGTGCATCACTGTAAAAACAAGCATGTGAGTAATTAAAAAAATTGACTTATTTATGCTACCAATAAGGTTTGCACATTTCTAATGTTGTTTGAAATCTTTTAAAAGCCTTCAGAAGCATTTATCAAACAGAAAACTGAACTGATGCTTCATTGTTGGGTAACAGATCACACCCTGTCTGCTCAATCTAATTAGTGCAGTAATGAAGCAAGAACAAGAATAACGATGCAAAGCGTTGGCAAATTATCCGTATTATTAACTACCCCTGCTGGTATTGGACAATACAAAGTTCTGTGATTTTTTTAAGGGTTATTTGTTGTTTGATTAAATTATTGGCAGCCATGGAGTTTGTTGAAGTTAGAACTGATTGTACAAGGACCTTTCCTTTATAACAGTGAGTTTATTAAGAAAAAAAACTATATATGTGTGTGTGTATATATAAGTTTTTGGTCTCACTTTTCAAGAGCTGAACTCAAAGATCTAAAACTTTTTCTTTGAACACAAAGGGTCTTTTTCTCTCAAACATTGTTCGCAAATCAGTGTAAATCTGTGTAAGTGAGCACTTTTCTGTTGCAGGAATAATCCCGCCACCTCACAGGTGTGGCATATCAAGACGCTGATTAAACAGCATGATTATTGTACAGGTGTACCTTGGGCTGACCACAATAAAAGGCCACTCTAAATTGTGTAGTTTCTTCACACAGCGCAATGACACAAATGTAAGTTTTAAGAAGTAAGTTTGTACAATTTGCAGGTAATTCAAAATCTTACTTCTAACCTACAAAGCTCTCAACAACCTAGCTCCATCTTACATTACAGATCTTGTTGTTCCATAATTTTCTTAACGGAGCATTTCACTCTCATACTGCAGGTTTATGTGTGGTTCCTAGAGTTTAAACAAAAAAACAAAACAAAAACAAAAAATAGAAAAAGAATGGGAGGAAGATCTTTCAGTTATCAGGCTCCTCTCTTGTGGAACCAACTTCCAATTTCCATCAGCGAAGCTGACACATTGTCCAGTTTTAAGACTGGGCTTAAGTCTTTTCTTTTTGATAACTCATATAGTTGGGGTTGACTTGGGTTTCATGAGCTGTGCCTTAGTCATGCTGCTACAGGTTCAGACTGCTGGAGGACAAACTGACCACATGTCCTCTCTGCTGCTGTAAATACTTACTCTACCTGTTTGTGTTTGTAATTGTTTCTATCTTAACGTGTTTTTTTGTCTTTATTTCAATAAGGGGTACATCTGCACCAACATCTGAATCTACATCTGCACCTACATCTGCACCTACATCTGCATCTACATCTGCACCTACATCTGCACCTACACCTACATCTGCATCTACATCTGCACCTACATCTGGACCTACATTCTGTGTTCCTTTGTCTCTCCTTTCTGTCCTCTCAACCAGCTGGTCAAAGCAGATGACCACTTGTCCTGTGTCTAGTTCTGTTGGAGGTTTCTTCTTGTTTAAAACAGAGTTTTTTCTTTCCACTGTTGCCACTGTGCTTGCTCAGGATGAGAGACTGTGATGAAGTGAAGATTCAACTTGTCTGCTGCTTCTTAGATAGAAAACTTTACTAATTGGCTTTTTTATGTATGTGCATGTTTCTGTTCAGTGTCCTGAGACAACCTTGTTGTGACTTGGCGCTATAGAAATAAACTGAAGTGGACACATCAATGATTATATCTCAGTCAGTTTTGTAGATATTGAGGTAAAACTCAAAATGCATATTGTTAGCATGACATTCCCAAACCTGCAGGTTATTCTCAGAGTACAAAGCAGCTACAGCATCTCAACATAAGGTCTTAGTCCTAAATGCTGGCATTAAATGTAGTAACTGACATGCATGTCTTCGAGGAATGCTAGGTATTTATTTTGTAATATTAAAAACTACATCTTTTATTTTGCAGTTTCAAGGTCGAGCAAAAGCAGAGTGGATTTAGTTCCAACTTCTGTCACATTTTACATCTGTTTTGAACCACAGCAGCTCCACAGAGGACTGCGTGCCTTTCATTTCAATAAAGCATTTAGTAAAGGTTTCATGTACTTTTCATTGTAGCTTGACGTTGTATGAGAAAATGGCTTTGGCCAATATTTAAACTACAGACACTAAAATTGTATCAATTATCTGATTTTCTTCAACTAATATTTATAGAATGTTGATGGTTTTAATTATTTTAAATAAGCCTGTTGTTTAGAACATTGTACTTCACTACTAACACATACCAGTAAAAAAACTAATATAAAAATGTATGATTTGTTAGGATTATGTTTACAGCTCACCCAGTTTAAAAAAATGTTCAACCTTTATTTCTACAGACTAGCCTCACTGAGCCACAGGGACTCATTTACAAGAGTTACCTGTTCCAGACAGAACATATAAAGTACAGACAACAACAGCAGTAAACAACAACAACAATAAACTACAGTAAACATGCAGTTAAAATAAGAGCAGTGTACAAAACAATTAATCCGGGTGCTGTAAAACAGGGTGAAATACTAAAAACAAGAACATATCTGCTTTGATGTTTCTTAATAAAATGTTTGAAACCCCTTAAAGAAATCAAGGAGGACAACTTCAGTTCTTGTTGCCAGGTGTTCCAGGTGCGGGAGCTGAGTAGGAAAAGGCCTTTTGCCAAGTTCAGTCCACACTTATGTTTTTGCCCCTCACAGCCAATGTTTATGTTTGTTGCTCCTGCCAAGCTCTGCCTGCTCCTGTCTCTCACACAGCATTTAAGCTCATGCTCCACACCTGGTCACCTCCCTCCTTCAGCTCCCTCCAGTCACTCAGTCAGTGCCAGATTATCGAACCTTTCACAAGCAGTAGACATCCAGTGTTCCTGATCTTGTCTCTTCCTTGCCACAACTCCTTGCCTGCCTCACTTTACAGGAGTGACATCAACGGGTTCAGCGTGATGAAAGCCTCAGCCTCTACACCAAGACAGAGCGTTAGTGAAAACCCCAATAACTACCTGCACCTCCTGATCCACGTCAAAGTCACTAACTCTTCTGTCTTGACATATTTGATCCAGCCCTGGACCCAGACGTCCACCAGAGATTTCCCACCATTCACAATAAAACTGTTAAACCGTTCTTGGCCTTGGTGTTTTGCTGATCCAAACCTGGCTCTTGTCAACACAAGAGCTGACATTTCTAACCCAAGCCTGGCCTCACCCGATCCAATTTCTGTGCGGGCCGGGCCATGATAATGTGCTGGATGGGCAGGTGTCGGACTTTTCATTGGGCCAGGATCAGCTACGATCCAATTATGATAACATGGCCTGCCATACTGCACCAGCTGCATGCGGCTATTTCACCAGGAGCTGACCGGCCTTGGAAGAGGTAAAAAGTTCAGTTCAGCTTCAGATGGACTGTACTGCCAGGAATCACCCAAATGGACGTTCATCCAGCCTCTGCACGGAGCGGACACGTGTGGCTGACGACCCAAACAAGTGAGATCCCAAAACAGACGTGTGTCAGAGCAGGGTCCATGTCTGAATAAATCAGAATGCAGCAGAAACAAGATTAAATGTTCTTTTGCAGCCATGAAAGGACAAACACCCCCTCACCTCAGATCTTCTGCCCCATTCAGCCATTCGTCTTGACCTTTATTAACTGGGGTTTCCGGGTTCGGACCTGTAATTACTGTTAATTCGTCGAGTCTGGTTCGGAAATGGGGCCAGGTCGGATTGGATTTTTGGGCCCAAATGCATCTCTACTATGTGTAGCAATGATAACCAACTGACCAAAGGGTACAGGGGGCAGTGATGGGTACGGTAGTTCCAACCATTTATGAATCTTGGTGCGCCATGGTAGACCGCATCCAACATCTGCAAGGAGCTGGCAGGTTCATTCATGTAAATAATGTCACCATAGTCACTGGTAAGAAAGTCGCAGTTACAAGGTGTTTTCTGGCATGTAGAGTTGAGCAAAATCTGTTTGTGAAAAAGAAACCCAGTTTTAATTTCAGTTTCTTTATCAGGTTTTCAATATGTGGTTTTAAGGAGAGATGTGCATCGACCAAAATTCCCAAGTATTTGTAAGAATCTACAAACTCAATAGGAACATCATGCATGGATGAGACAAGAAGACAAATTATTTGTTGCATCATTCAGATTTAGTGAAGTTGTCTCAGAATGGGCTCAGAGCAGAATTATGGTTTTAAACATCATCTTTTCCTACACATGGCCAAGATGGCCGCGCCTAGAGGTCGCAGCTTCACGGGCTCCCGGTTCATTCGTAGCTTTTAGTAGTTTTGAGATTGATTCTGTGTCTGACCCTGCACGATTTATGCGTGTGAACTATAGCCGAACTGAACTGATGAGAATTGGAGCGGATCTGCCACAAAATATAGCTGAAATCAACAACGAACTAAAGTCTACGCTTGGCAGAATGCAGATCCTAAAGTCATCTACCTGGAAGCTGCAGCGCAGGCAGAAGAGGAAGCGCTGCTCCCGGCTTAAGAGGAGGGGGTGCCGCGCGGGAGTCATGGTGAGAATGCGTGCTAACGCTAAAGCTGGTAAACTCCCGTTACCGTCTCTCTTTCTGTCAAACGTCCGCTCGTTGGAGGGCAAGATGGATTTACTTCGTCTGAGAGTGAGCGCATCAGAAGAGATGATGAAATGTGCGGTGCTCTGCTTCACGGAAACATGGATTACAAGTGAAATCCCAGACTCAGTCTTTCAGCTGGATGATAGACTCTTTTTTAGAGCGGACCGCTGCAGCGAAATAACGGGGAAATTACGAGGGGGAGGAGTTTGCATTTATGTAAGTAAAAATTGGTGCACTAACGCTGTAGAAATAAAAAGTTCATGCTCTAAGGCTTTGGAGCAGATTACAGTAAAATGCCGCCCACATTATCTCCCGCGGGAGTTCACAGTGATTCTTATCTCAGCTGTTTACATATCCCCCGAGGCAAACGAAAGCGACACCTTGCAGGAGCTGCATGATCTGATCAGCTCGCTGCAGAGTGAGCACCCGGAGGCTTTTCACATCGTGGCAGGAGACTTTAATCACGTGAACTTAAAAGACTGTCTGCCAAACTTCTATCAACATGTAACCATAGCAACGCGTGGTAACAACACGTTAGACCGTGTCTTCACAAACGTAAAAAATGCATACAAAGCCAAGCCACGTCCCCACCTTGGGTTATCTGATCACATTAGCATACTAATGGTTCCTGCTTACCTGCCCCCTCTGCGACAATCCAGACCAGTACAAAAGAAGGTTAAATGCTGGCTCCAGGATAGTGGCCCCATGCTGAGAGATTGCTTTGAAAGAACAGACTGGCAGGTTTTCAGAGACGCTGCAGAAAATGGGGACTTATTTGATCTTGACCTGTACTCTTCCTCAGTTCTGGGTTACATCAGCACATGTTGTGACAATGTATCAACTACAAGATATGTTAAAAGTTACCCAAACAGGAAACCGTGGTTGAATGCAGAAGTTCGCACCCTGCTGGCAGCCAGGAATACAGCCTTCAAGTCTGGAAACACTGAGGAGCTGAGAAGGACCAGGATAGAGCTGGTTGTTGGCATTAAAAGAGCCAAAGCCACATATGCACAGAGGATCGAGGGTCAATTCACTTCACAAGACCCACGGAGCATGTGGAGGGGCATTAAATGCATAACGGATTATAAAGGCAGGAGCGAAC
>JARVGV010001740.1:20998955-21012040 GCA_031762435.1 Hypsolebias longignatus | reverse complement strand
GTTTTATGTTAGTTTTGGTCTTGGCTTTAAAGAGCCGCTGCAGAGGGACCAAAGAGCCGCATGCGGCTCCAGAGCCGCAGGTTGCAGACCCTTGGTCCAGACAAATGAACATAACACACAGATTCATTCGACCTTTATTTAGACAAGTTAATCCCATTGAGCCTCGAGGACTCGTTTACAAGAGAGACCTGGATATGAGCCAAAGTATTACTGCCATTTTGTATTTGGCAGTGAGTAGTAATAAAAGGGGAAAACTACAAATAATTAAGGAATTTGTTGAATGTTTTTGTTTGTTTGTTGAATTTTATTTTTTCTAAAAATGGTTGAAATGTGAGAATAATAAACTGGTCAGTGTTTCTCTTCTTTGCTACAGTGTGTGTTTTCACAGTTGAATATTACAGTAAAACACCAAGTATCATTTAAACACTTGCATTTGACATAGTGGGGAATACTGTATATCATCTAGTTATGTGGATTAAACTCCACTTATCATAATTTATATATTTGCACATGTATATATAAGTTATGCATACATTAATTGCCTAATTGTTTTGATGTCTTGCTGCAGTAAAGTGAAATCACTTTCCAGTCTTTAATTATTTAGCTGATGGATTTTAGTACTAAATGTTTCTGCCAGTTTAGCCAAAATAAAATA
The DNA here is from genome assembly GCA_031762435.1 of Hypsolebias longignatus. Lineage (NCBI taxonomy): Eukaryota > Metazoa > Chordata > Actinopteri > Cyprinodontiformes > Rivulidae > Hypsolebias > Hypsolebias longignatus. The sequence goes on along the minus strand of JARVGV010001740.1, from coordinate 21,011,385 downwards.
TGATGTTGTTGGTTTTTTTTTATTCTGATCAACAGTTAAATTTGATAACATATATCTTATTGTACCCGCTCAGTTATCCAATCAAACTGGTCACCAATTATTTTATGAGGCTAGTAAACAACAATCAGTGTTGATACGTATCAAGTTTTATCAGTGGCTTCTGTGGGGTAAATATTTTCTGTCACAGTTTCTGGTTGTCTGTTAGTAAAATAAGCTACAAGCCTGTACAGATGAATCACTAAAAGACTCATCAATAAAGCTCCAGTGGTGCCTAGACATGCACATTACGTGAAAAGTAATCCCTCACCTCTCACTATGACAATTAGTGCATATTATTTTACTTCTGTGAGGCCATAAAAAACAGGAGTCAGGGACCCCGTCCAGAAAAACGTCAAACCTTGAAATTTACGATGAGTCATGCTGGACCAAGAAAACGTCTGGGCACAGAACTCAATCTGTTTAAAAAAACCATTTGGACTTGTGCCGTGTGTGTGGGGTGGTGCGGTCTTCCCCTGCTCAGTAAAAGGCTGGGCTGACAGACAGACCTATAAACAAGCAGCTTTTATCTCTGTGAGAGAGACATGGCAACAAAGAGCCCAGCTGCCTGGCCTCCCCAGCACCACCACCTCCACCATTCCTCTGTTTCCCCCTTTTATCTTTTCTGTCATCACCTCACAGCACCAAAGAGGTGGAATGGGGAGGATAGAGGTGCAGTAAATCTTTGTTTTCTTTCTTTTCACTGCCTGTTTACTGGTAACCATTTTACTGTCTGGCCCACAGACTGAACGATGCTGCAGAAGCTGCAGCTACTCTATGAATGATTTTCTCAAGCAGTCTGAAAGAAACTCTGGCTTTTCTACTTAAATAAGTTGAATTATATTTGTGATTCTGGGCACATTTGTTTCCATATGAATTTTACTTAAGAATTGCCATTCAGATTTCTTCATTGAGACCCATTAATTATACATCACTCAGCTTCCTCGAATAAAGGGCCTTTATAACTATTCTTTGCATAAACACACAGCTCTACCTTATAAATGATCAATTTCCACTTAGAAATAATGCAATGCTTTCCAGATTCCACGAACGTTGCTAAGCACCAAGATTCCTGCTGTAGTTACAGACTAGAAAGAGTTTTTCATGATCATTAAATATTATTTACCACTTAGCCACTGTTTACTAAGGGCAGGTAGGTGCTTTCCTCAATACAATTTTTTTGCATCTAGCTCAAAATAAAATGGGGCTTATACAAGACAAAAAAAATAATAATCTGACTGAATCGATTGAGAACTTCAAGAAATTCTGATTCTTCCACACAAGCACAGTTACCATTAGGTAATGCACTGTGGGTTGCATAAAGTGCTGAACAGGTTGATTTAAAGCTGATGGTCTGCAAAGATGGCAAAATGAATAGGAATGCGGTCAGACTCCATAATCTAAAGGAAGGTGAAGGACGTCAAACAAGGAAGTGAGAGGAATAGATAAAATCCTTATGCATAAAGTTAAGGAAGTTGTTCAATGCTGTATACATTTTATTTGGCTTGACAAACTGCAAAAACTCAACAATCTGGCTTAAAACTGGAGAAGCCAAGAGATATACAGTTCAGTGTCATACTTTTTTCTATATAAGTCGCACCTTTTTGCATAAATTAGCATGTCCTGCGACTTATACAGTGAAGCGACTTATTTATTTTCCCCATATTTCTAACCCAATTTTTGGCTGAGATCTGACAATTTCATTCATTCTGACATGAAAAAATATATAACACTACCATTTTCAGCTGCTAGAGTAGCTCGAGCAATATGGCAAGCCAAGTTTCTCATTGATAGGTAAAAGTGGCTATTAGTGAGACACTTGGCTTGCCATACCAGACACCTTCGTCTCCTCCTGAACTCCTGGAGCAAATGTCAAATCAGCTGCATTTCACCACGCCACCCAGGCGAAATGCAGCTGAGTTGACAATTAAAGTGCATTTATTAAGGAAATATTAAACTGAAACACACCCTTACTATAATGTCAAACAAACAAATAATTGTTTTTAGGTTATTAGCTAGGTAAATTTAGAAGAAATCCAAAGTGAGTTCTCCCTCTGCGCGCTCCGGCAGCCATGAATCGGCTTTTGAAATGCAGCTGATTTGACTGTCAACGTGCATTTATTAAGGAAAAGTTAAACTGAGACACAACTTTGCTATAAGTTTGAGCAAACAAATAATTGTTTTTAAGTGTTAATCTTGTTAAATTCTTGTAAAAGTCCTCCTGAGCATGCATCCGCGGCCGACATTTGGCAGCCAATTGATTTTTGGCACAACACCGACCCACATTTCCGGGTTGTCAGCGGTGACGCATAATAGATGCAACTTGTATGGTGAAGTGATGTATATATGTTTTGTTTTTGTTTTTTTCACTTTGTTAGACATGTTTGGACTGATGCAACTTATACGGCAATGTGATGTGTAGACGGAAAGTACATTATATAAGTTAAGGAAATTAAAGTTAAAAGTAGGTGTGCTGATAGCCAACAATATCCTGGTAAGCTGAATAAAGCAAAAAATAAAACAGAAAGGTCAGGTAAAATTAGCTAACATAAAACAGAAGTAAAGCCAAACAAAGGCCAGTTCAAGAAACCTAAGATGAAATCCAGATGACAGGAGCATCTGAGGGAAGTGTGTTAGTGTCACAAAAAGCACTTAAAATTGTACAGGACAGAGAAATGTGCCCATATTGTGAGTGTGATCCTTTATGATTTTGTAATGATGATAGTTTTTTTGATAAATTGCACAGATCTAGAATAAATAGTTGTTTGAAAGCAATCTAATTATATTCCTTTGGTCTTCAAAATGTCCAGACTTCAATCCATTTGAAAACCTGACATGTTAGATCACATTCTCAGTCATCATCAGCATACATGAATCATTAAAATTATTATGTTAAATTCCTTCACAGATTTTTTTTATTTTTTTAATCAATACCACTGTGCACTGAAGATGTTCTAGTTATGTCTCGGCATCTTTCACCTGACAAGTTTCACATAAAGTCATGCGCCACCTCTTTGGATTCTCATACGTACCTCCATTTTGTTTAGGGACACCCAGCAGTCTGAAGGGAAGTCCTGCAGCATGGGAACCAGGAACTGTAGGCAGCCGTCCCAGTGACACAGCAGCAGCATCATACCTATCAGGTTGATAATCCGCATCACCGCACTGGCCAGGTCATAGGTCATATGGAAGATCTGAATGATGTCCATGAAACAGGAAGAGGTGTTAAAACCAATGTGAAACGTGTGCGTGGTGAAGACATACAGAACAAAGCTGGGTGAACCGGCATCCCACTCTGCTCTGCTGAATTTGACTAATGAAGAGGAGAAGCAACGCACCATCAGCACCAAATCAACCCAGCACGAGCAGGTGAGACAACTTTCACACAGATACATGGCATCAGTCTGAGTCTCAAGCGCTCACGCACGCCCACGGGCACAAAGATAAACTAACATCGTCAGATATGTCATCACATTACACGCATGCACACATTCACATGGACGGGGTGTCGGACAGGGACCATCGTGATCCTGAACAGCTGATAGGGTGCGTCGTCTCACGTCAATCATTCTCCCTCACTCGGACCGAACATGTGAAACCTGAACAACTTGAAGAACCCTCCCCGCCTAACGACAAACGATAAAACTGATCTGTGTGTAAATGTGCAGCGGTGACATTAAAACGTGTGTGCGCTGAAGTCCACTCCCTGAAGGAAGTGGGTCGTTTCAGTGCAGCTGAGGGAGAAGTGATCCTTGGTGATGGGAGTGACGAGCAAAGAGGCTGGACATGAATCACATGGGATGAACTTTCTAAATGCAGCTTTAACCTTTATGATGTTTTTACTGTCACTTTCTATCAGTCAGGAGCCAAGAAAACAGAGATTATGATTGTGTGTTTGTTTTTTTTTTTCTCACCAGGAATAGATCAGAGAAACTGTACAGCCAAGAACCACAACTTTACGCTCCAAAGCTTGGATTTTCTAAATAAGTTAGAGGCTAACTTGAAAAACAACTCATCTGAACTGGATGTTTCCTGCTCGGGCCAGTGTCTTTCCTCTCCAGCTTATCTTACCCTCATTCTCCACGCATGCCAAGCATCACTTCCCATCGTGCATCGCTGTGTGTGCATGTGTGCATATCACATCATATCTTCAGAAATCCAATTATCCAAAGGTCACGTGAGCAGCCAAACCCACCGCACTGTTCGCTGCTGTGAAATGCCGACACGCCAACACGGGCAACAATGAAAAGTCGAGTGATCTCGTGACACTGCTGGACTGCTTGTGTCCCAGGCTGAACTTCTTTAGTTAAAGCAGAAAAAAACAAAACTAGAGTGGCAAAGAAAGACAGAAGCTACACAACTTCAAATTACAATATTTTTACTGTCTGAAAGCATTGACACTAACATTTTATTTTTATAACATCTTCCATATGTTTTCTGTACTCAAACTACTTCACGTACTTTGCGCTATTTTGACCCATCATATATGAAAACGTTCAACTTGGTTGGGAATTGGGTGCTTTGATTTTTGTATGTGTAGCTTTTATAATTTTCAAAACATTAAACTTTATTTAAAATAAAAGTTAATTGCAGTAACACGCATTGCTTCAGTTCCTTCAAAACATTGTTTTCTTTGAAACTTGCTTCAGCCTATACTTGCTCCATGTTTGTCTTCTTATACTACTTTTAACTTTTAGCTACTCTTTTGCTTTGTTTAGCTTTTAGCTATCATTTGGCTACGTTTAGCTTTTATCTAGCTTTTTGCTACCTTTAACGTGTAGCCAGTGTTTGCTATCTATAAGTTTTAGCTTGCGTTTTGCTACTTTTATCCATAGGCTATGATTTTGTTGTTTTTAGCTTTTATTTAGCTACTTTAAGATTTTAGCTAATGTTTTGCCACCATCGGCCTTAAGCTACTATTTTGCAACTTCAATGTTTTAGATTTCACGTTGCTGCTTTTAGCTTTTTGCTTCCATTATGCTCCTTTTAGTATCCATTCATTTTTAGCTTATGCTCTGCTCCTTTTAGCTTCCGTTTGTCTTGTCAACTCAGCCAATTTCAGCTAAATAATTGTGCGCTGACACAGCATTTTCACAGAAAATGCAATTACATAAGTTTTATATAAATGGATTTATTTGCTAATGATGGATCCAAGCTGATACAGAATCTCTGTTTATTTACCTTTGTTTTATTCTATTTGCGACATATCTAATCACAGGCAATCGCCCCCTCCAGCGCTGATTATTACCATTATCCTCCACCTCACCTGCTCCTCCTCTGGTGCTTTAATTGATTAACTGTGTTTGCCCTGATAATAGGCTGCTTATTAGACCGCCTAATGCTACCTGTAGGATCACCAGGACAGACTGCGAGACAGATCAAGGGACTCCAGTGACAGTGCGAGTGACCATAAAGCAAAGTTTGATCATGCTCAAATGTCTTGCTGACTTCATATTTGTTTGTTTGTCTCCGGGTGACAGCATCAATAAATCAGGAGAGCAGGCGACTTGGAGCAGACAGAGGGGCAGATTGTCGATTTGGTCATGAGCCAGAACCAGCATATTAGAGACAAATCAGTGACCTTTTATCACTAACAAGACAGGATGCGTCTTCCTCTGCTTCCTCTTTGTATTTGAATTTTCTCATTAATAAGTGTTTCAGTGCATTTGGTCGGGGACAGACATAAAAATGTGTTCTTACCTCTTCCCATTGGTGAATGTAGCGTATTAATCTCGAGAGCCTTAGGAGCCTCAGAAGACTTAGGATCTTTGTAAAGCGAACAATCCTCAGGGCCCGAGCCGTCTTGTACACCTCCGAGTCTATCCCTTTCTCCACAATGAGGAATATGTAATCCACAGGGATGGAGGAGATGAAGTCTACAATGAACCACGTTTTTAAGTACGTTTTCTTGATGGTTTTAGGGTCCAAAATGATGTCCGAGTTGTCCTCAATGATGATTCCAGTGCGAAAGTTGAGCACCAGGTCCATGAGGAAGAAGGTGTCGGAGACCACGTTGAAGATGATCCAGGGCGTGGTGGTCTCGTCCTTGAAGAAGGTGATGCCAACGGGGATGATGATCAGGTTGCCCACCATGAACAGCAACATTGAAAAATCCCAGTAGAACCTAGCAGGTGTGTAGATGTGTGTGAAGTGTGCAGGACGGGAAAGGGAGGAGGAGAGAAACAAGACAAAAATAGACTTGGATAAGAAAGAGGAGCTACTGTGGAAACCTTATAGGCACAAGAGACTTTAAGCTGAAAATGGAAAAGTGTCTGAACATGCGGAGAATATTGAATTAAAAAAAGCTGAAATTCAACACCTAAGCAGTATTTTGTCATAACTTTGGGGGGTTCTGGTTTGAGTTTCCCCTGGTTTGGATGTGTCTTTCAGGTATATCAGCATAATTCAGTGTTTTTAATTTTGTCCAGCTCATTGTCTTCTCTGAATGTAATGTTTGTCTCTTGTAATCAGTTCACCTGTTTTCACTCACCCCTTCCAGTAAACATAGGCGTTCTGGTTTTACTCAGTCCTTGTCAGATCATCGCTCGTATTTGTCACGTCTGCTCATTTAGCTTCTTGTTTTTAATTAATTCCTTCTTTGGACAAAACCCCGTCTCTGTGACCTGCTTATTATTCCCACTCTTGAGTCCTCACCAACTACCAAACAGCAATACTACATCTGTCAGTCCTTTCATTATCTGCACCCGTTTCCATCAGGAAAGCTGGTGCCTATACCTCCAGCAGTGATTGGGAGTGAATGCAGGACACCAGTCCATCAAAAGGTCCTCATCATGCTCACTCACACATACTGACAATTACCAATTAACCTAACAACCTATGCTCCAGCACTGCCAACAAAATGGCCAATTAAAGCAATACTTTTTTCTTCTATCATTTCAGTTTAGAATCGAGTAAAAAAATAATCCTTGCTGTTTATGTCTGAGTTAATCTGCTCTTCAAAAATAATCTTCCATATTTAAAGAGTGAATTGAACAACGGAAGCTACTGTCTCCTCCCTTTAAACCCTGCATTTAAACATCTAACAACGAAAGATGCTGCTTATTTTGAAGCTTAAACCGTTCGTTTAAGTAAATGGTTTGAACATCAGATTGCACAAACTCAAGAGGGTTTATTGGGAATATGTGATTTTAAAAAGCACAACAAAAACCAATGTACATACAGCTTGTTTGTGGCTATAACGTAACTTCACTGCACTGATGTCAACTCACCACGCCAGGTGATAATAACTCACTGCACTATTATATTTTAATGGATCCTCACTATTTGCCAATGTAGCTAAACATGTTTTTCAAGGTTCATCAACATTTATATATGTAGTGTACCCCTAACGTGAATAAAATTTTTTATATCAATCATGCATCATATGGTAGCAATATACTGTTAGATTTAAATTAAAATGTTTGCTTTGCAGCAAATAACAATTAATGACAGACATGTTGTGAGGTAATTGAATCATTGAAAGAATTTGGTCTTTTTGTCGTTTCTTTCTTACATGATTCTTAATTTTACTCTGGAGCCAAGCTCGTTTTGGGCCATGAAGTATTAGCTGTTAGAAGAATTTGTGAAGAGTCGGTGCCCTTTGTTTGTGGTTTTACTTCAACACGTGGTGCCTGCAGGTGGATGCAGCCAGGGGTGTTGGGGGGTCTCACCCCTTCAGATGAGGCTCTGCAGGACAGGTGCAGCGCTGAGTCATTACACTGCGACTTATGCAACAAGCTCTGATTCCTCCACTACTTAAAACGATCATGTGTGCTGCAACTTTGCTGCTGCGGTGCGTTCAGGAGACTCAAAAAAACATGGGAGAATGTAGGCATTTCTCCTTGGAGCCTAAGTGGGGGCGTCTTAAGTGACATGTCATCAAATTCTGCCCTTGCTGTTGTTTTAAGTTTAGCTTTTACTTGAGATATAAAGTGGGCCAGACGTGAATGGCGCGAGGAGGAAGTGGAGGAAGAGGAGGGGGTGGGTATGGGGGGGTTAAAGAGCGCCTAAACGCGCGACGCGACTCCAAATGAGAGGGGAGCTGTCCGCTTCCCGGTGGTGCTGAAAGCAGCCGGGCCCAGCCCAGAGTGAAAACCTGCAGGTCTGCGAACCCCAGAACATTTCACTGATGGACCGAACGGGCTCACATGAAGCGCCACAGTCACGAGGCGCCTTTTCGGTGCGTGGATTTCCACCCCCCTCACAATAAATAAAAAAATAAATACAATCTGAATGAGGAAAATATCTGGATGGTCCGTTCGTGTTTACAAGCCGTCGTTTAATGGATCCGGGAGAGGGGAGGATGTGTCTCCAGTGAGCGTGCTTGAGGTTTTCGCACACTTGGCTCAAGGTGACATTCCATTACTGAGCGCATCGCGCGCACAGATACGCTCACACACGCAGCCTGCATCCTCCTGTCGCAGACGCACACACACCGCGACGCTTATTAAACCACCGCATCCCTCAAATAAAGGCGTTGTAGATGGAGCCTGAGCCGCGGGAGAGCGGCTGTCTGACGTGCGTGAGAGCCACGCGGGCACAGATAGCAGGCCTGGCCTGATGAGCGCCCCAGACATGCTATTGTTCCGACTGGAACCGGATTTGTTTACAACCTTGAGAGGACACGCTTTGCTAAAGTCCGTCTGCCTGACAACAGGTTGTTTGTGGGGGGGTGGTGGGGTGGGGGGGCTCTTATCATGGTTTGATTCTCTACAGATGCATTCAGGGAAAGGAATGGGAATCAGCAGCTACCCGTGGTGCATGTGTTTCCTACAGTAAAGTAAGTTGTGGATGACAATGAGGACCCTCGCGGGCCCCTCCTCACCTCCACCGTGCCACCACAGCCCCATCTCTTACCTGAAATCGCTGTAAGGGTGGATAATCCAGTTTCCAGCAGATTTGACCCTCTCCTGCTCTTTTTCCACTGCTTTTTGACTCCCGTACATGCGTAAGGAGAATTTATTGACTCCAGGCTGCAGCATGCTGCTGAACTGCCGCTGCATGAAGCTGGCTTGGCTGCCTCGGGGCTCTGCGTCCTCGGCGGGCACGATTGGAGGTCCATCCTCCTGCTTCTGGAAAGTTACGGAGTTCCTCGGCTGCTGGGTCTGGGTCGGGCCGTGCAGCGAGGATGACGCTTTCCGGCTCGGCGCGTTGGAGAAGGACACCTTGGAGTCCTTTTTGTCAGGGACGCCGCTGGACGCGGCGGTGGCCCCGGGGGTTGCGCTCTCCCCTCCTTGCCCTCCGGTTAGAGAGCCGCCTGGCGTGATGGAGCCGTCCATACTGGCGGTGGTCGAGTTACAGGCTCCCCGTTTGGCACCCCCTCCGTCGTCGGCTGGCCCCGGCCCCGCTGTTTGCTTCTCCTGCTTGGGGATGATTGAGCGCAGGCTCCCGGTGCCCGAATCTCTCCTGCATTCTCCGTTTTTGCTGCATTTCATGCTGGAAATGGGAGCGACCCCGCAGCAACCGTCACCCGCCGCAGTCGCGTTTAAAGCCTCTCCCGCGGCCGCGGATTCGGACGCCTCCGCCCCGGACGCTCTGCTGGTGTGTCCGCGGCGGGCAGCATCGCCCGGGCTGGGTGTCTCTGTGGCTCTGGACGCAGCAGTGGGCCGTGAGGCGGCAGGAACGTCCTCTGCGTGCGTGAGGCAGGGCTCCCTGATGGAGTTTCTCCTAGAAGACGAGGACGCGGCTCCCCCTCCTGGTGTAAAGTTCTTCATCCTGATACTACCGCCCCCTCCTCCTCCTCCTCCTCTTCCGCCGCTCCCCCCGGTTCGGCGCAGCCGCGCATGCTGGGACATGGACTCTTCTCCATCATCCTCCGTCTCGTCCATCACGACGCTGCCGGTGACGCCGGGCTGCTCATTGCTCGGTGCGCTGGGGGGCGAACTGGGTTCCGAGCAGTTCGCTCCGCTGTCGCTGGTTCTGGAGCATTTGGGCCGGACTGGTTTGGTTGCGCTGATGTGGCTGCGCCCACTGCCGCCCACCGCCTTCTTCTTCATGGTGGCAGCAGGGGACACCTCACCCCTGTCCATGACATTGAGCACATCAGTTTTTGCTTCCAATTATCTTTGAAGAAAGGGGGTGGAGGGGGGAGAAGGGACAGGGAGAGGAGAGAGAGGGAGGGTGGACGTGACTTTTTTTGCAAACTAATGCTCAGGTCAAATGTCAAATGAAATGAGCCCCCTGTTTTGGGGGTCAAATATAAATATTTGCCCATTTGATATATTTTTAAAAGGCTGCTTCCACATGAGGCGTCTGTGACTTCCTCTATCCAAATGGCTGCTGTTTGTCAGCGCATGCAGCCGACCTGACATCCAAAGTTTGATTGCCACGTGGTAATGAACATCCAAATGAAGTCATGTTTTGACTGTGACAAGTTCCTTTCATCACCCCAATCAGGAGTTGAGTGCCCTCTAGCGGCCATGCCGATGGATGACGCGTGAGACGAGATGGTCCTCAGACACAACCATACACTGTCAGGATCTTCTCAGGTTCAGACATTTAAGATTGTGACGTTGTGTCAGGTGTCTGGTTGTTTGCATCCTTTCCTGTAAACCACTCTTTGTTTAGGAAGTGGTTCATGATGACACAGGAAGACGTATTCAAAGTTCATGCAAGTGAATGCTTGTATATAGTTTTCCCTGTCCATGATGACTTCCGCTTATTTGAAACACTTGTTTCTTTAAATTGGTTGGTGTGTTTGTTTTTTTTAACAAAAGAAAAAAGCAAGAAGTATTTAGGCAAGAAGCCTTATCAAAAAGAAACATCTGAAACATCACAAGAGAATCTGTGTGAGATTAATAGACTGATCTGGCAGGAGAGCATGTCGTTGTTAATTCCTGACCTTAAAGCTAAATTAAATCAATTTTACCAGCATAAAACTTTATTTCACATTTATATTTTCTCTATCTCAGAGCAGGACAATGTCTAAAAGCAATAACACTATTACAATTGTGAATTTCACTAATTTTGATTTGATCCTATGATTAATTGGAAACTTAAAATTTTAATGGGAAGAGCAGGGCTTTAATTCTTAATAATTATATTCAAGAATTTATTCATTTAAAAATATCAAAATTATAATTAATTTTATATCTTTGTTGGTTTAAATATGTTTAAAATTACATCACCAAAAAGATAAGGATAAAGTAAACAAAAATTTTCCTGAAATTCTACAATTTGTTGATAAGTTGGTGAAGCTGAGACATATTTCAAATATGCATTATGTCATTTTAACTTTTACTATAAAATATTGAGGTGGTTTTACTCCAATAAATCACACATTGGTCAATAAGGACTGCACCACCATCTGAATGTAATTTTGTGCCATAGGCCAAAGCAGCATGTGCACAATACGCATCTAGGACAAGATAATAGAGTGGTCACCCGAGTGGATATAAATCAGTTCGCCTGTTTTCTCTGATCTAGTTTTTGCTTGTTTTGGCCACTACAGTTCTATATACTGTACTGTAGAATAAAGCAGTTGCCATCTGTCAACCAAAACTTTTGCAAAAGCTTAGAAGATTTGCAACATCTCAACCCAATCTTTTAAATATCTTTTGTCATCAAGCTGGGCGATCATGAGCATCATCTGTTGCAACTTTCTCCATTTACTTTGCTCCACTGGTTGAAACTTTGTAGCTGCAGTAGCAGGAAGATGCTTTGAATCAACAAACCAAAGACCAAAAGATGCAGCAAAAAACTTTTTAAACTAACAAGTGGCACCACTGACCTGGAAACATGTTCTGGTGCACAGGTGGCGACGGTACATCCTAATAAAGTTTATCCATTGATCAAAGTGAAGTGTGCTAACCTATATAAGGAAGATGAAGTGATAACCTTATTAGTGTGGTGGGAAAAAACGTACAAATGTCCTGAAAACAAATGAGAAGGAAACACTTTATCTAAAAGTCTTGCCCACAGTTTTAAACCACACTGAACTTCCTGCTAATTACATCTCCGCCAGAGCCCCTGCTCAGGCTTGTGCAAATAAAACACAGAAAACAAGCCAGCAGCTTTCTTTATCTGCAGTGGGTGGCAACACCTCATAATGCTTATAACTTTGAAAGCTTCGCTAATAAAAAGTCATTTGTTATTCTGGTTTATTTCGTAGCTCACAGGTCTGTGCAGTGACTCACCCACCACCTGCTCCTTAATCACGGCTAAAAATGTCCAGGCTCTATGGGGATGTCTAATAAATAGATGTTTGTTATAGTTCCACCTAAAATGTAACATAATGCTTCAGAAAGGTTTTATGAAATTGTTCAGTTTGTTAATTTTGTTCCAGATATGAAGACTCCATCGCTCTCTCTCCATGCACTACAGTAATAAATAAATAAATAAATAAATAAATAAATAAATAAATAAATAAATAAATAAATAAATAAATAAATAAATA
>JARVGV010001740.1:20986869-20998855 GCA_031762435.1 Hypsolebias longignatus | reverse complement strand
TATATACACAGTATACATATACAGTATTCATTAAACCTTTATTTAGGCAGGTTAATCTCATTGAGCCTCGAGGACTCATTTACAAGAGAGGCAGTATATATACAGTATACATATACACAGTACTGTATAGGCATTTAAACTCTTCCCATACTCTTTCAATATTCTAAACAATGTCTCTAAACTCTAAACACTCTAAGAGCACAGAATGTCATGATTTCAGCTCCCCGTCTCCTCTGCTTTTTGCCACCTGCAAGCGCTCTTGGCCACGTCCACTTCTCCGCTCTGGAGCTGAACATCTGATCAGCTGTTTAACTCCAGCAGGAAGTATATCCTGCAGCAGTAAGGGCTGCACAAAGCTGCAGGACGAAGCTTTTTCTGCTGCTCTGGGCTGCACAAATGTGCAGCAGGTGCTAAATAATTTAAAATTATTTATTTAAAAAAAATTCATGCTGATTGTGTGGCTCATCTATCAATCAGCCAATTGTGTGTCATGTCCACTCTTATTAAAAAAAAAAGAAAAAGTGATAGAGCGTATCCGTGATAAACGAACCGTGACGTAGGGAGGGACTACTGCATAACTACCTAAAACTGGTGTCACGGTCAAGTATCAAAGGTCAAGAAAAGGAATTTGAGAAATCTTTTTTAATGCAAGTTAAGATGTTCTATAATTCAATTCAGTTTGTTTATATAGCGCCACATAACAACAAAAGTCATCTCTGGGCACTGAACAGAAACATTCACCAACATATAAAAGCCAATTAGTAGAAGTTATCTATTTAAGGGAAGAATCCAGCAGACACGTTGAATCTTCACTTCATCGCAGTCTTCTATCCTGAGCAAGCACAAAGGCAACAGTGGAAAGGAAAAACTCCCTTTTAACAGGAAGAAACCTCCAGAAGAAGCAGGATCAGGTCTATAATTGAAGTATGGAACAGAATTTGTATCAAAATGCTCAATCCAAAAGCCTGTGCTCAGACAAAGAGCAGATTTATGGAAGACCAACTTAATGTGACAGCTTTGTCCAGCATGGCTGTTTTTCACACTGTCACTCCTCAACGGAGCTCCTCAAAAATTACAGCTAGAAGCAAAATACCTCAGATTTTCTATCGCAGTTTGCAAAAAAGAAAAAAGTCATTTATCCCTGACATTTGAGGAACTAGTGACTCACTGATACAGTTTGATCTCTTTAGGGAAATATCATCACAACAGGAACATCTGCCGCATCAAAACGTTACACAATCAATGTGCCGTATGCTTCAGCTAACATTGCTCATACACTCACATGGCAGAACTTTGACAGACTTTTAATTGCTCAAAGACAGTCATAAAGGTTCTGGTCAGCTCTTGAACCTAAACCAGGTTCTGGGCCATTCCAGTCCAAGTAAATTAATAAAAGAAAACTTGAATAATTTGGTTTGGATTTAGTTTGAGTTCTGGTCAGATTTGGACAGATGGGTTTCAGTTTGAGCACTCGTTTCCTAAACTGGACTTTGAAGTTTTCTGTGACCCTTTCAACCCACAAACAATATTTAATGCAGAGGAACAGAGTTAAAAAAGTCAAACAGCAGTTCTTCAATTGATAAGGTACTCAATTATTTGATGTGTTTAGTGGGGAACCTTAACTTGGAAAGCGATAAAACTGACACAACAACTCATCCAGGTAAGTTAATCATGTCTGTGTATGGTGTAGGCTTAAAAATAACAAAAAAGGACACACATTGACTCACTGCTTCCAATTCTGTTCAACTACAGAACAAGTTAAATAGACACTCAGGAAATGAGGCGCGTTATGACCAAAACCTGTTCCAAGCTAAGTTTGCCAGAATTTTAGAATTCAATGTAAAATCATCATTAAACATTTTTCTTATTTTGCATGTTAATTCTGTGAATGTTTAGAAATTGTTTAAACTACTGAGATCCATTTTTTAGCTTGTCCTTGTGCTGCAATTTTTGTGCTGTTTCAACAATTCATATTTAAGTGGAAGCCACCCGTGGGCCGGAAATGGCCCGCAGGACACCAGTTGCATAGCCTTGTGCTAAAACCTTTATGCTCCTTTCAGATTTTTTTCTGCTAAATTCTGTTTTTCCTGTCTTATCAGCTACTTTTTAGGTATTTTCTGTTAATTGTAGCCTTTCTTCTATTTGTTTGCTAATTTTAGCCTTTTGTGCGTTTTCCTAATAATTTCAACTTTGTATTCTCCTTTCAGCCTCTTTCTACTAAATTCTTGATTTTTTAGCCTTACCAGCTTTTTTCTTGTCAGTTTTCAGATTTTTTGCAATCTATTCAGTCCTTCTGCCTATTCCAGCTTATTCTGCTCATTTCTGCTCTATGCAGCCTTTTCTGCACATTTCTGCTGCTTTTCGCTTTTATTTTACCGTTTTCAGCAAATGTCAGCTGTTCAAATTCAACTCGCATTAGCAGTGTAGCAATGACACCTTTTCAGCCTGGTTTCAGCTTCTTCAGTAGCTTTCAGCAAAAATCACTCTGCAGAAAGCATTCATACTGCATTTTCACAGGAAATGCAATTACTCTAGTTTAATTTGCATCAGCATTAGAAGCTAGGTAGCAAGCTGTTGTAAGGGCAAAAAACAAGAATCTAAACAAAACACACATCCAAACTACAAACTCAGACTTTTAGGACTAAAAATAAAAGCTATTTTTCTTTGCAGCATGTTTTAATGAATGACCTTTCATATTCTTAGCTGAAACACAACAGCTTCATATTGTTACAAAGCATTACCTTGTAAAAACTTCAATTACTCGGAAACAGCTGCAGGTTTATGTAGCTTCAGTGCCTGATGTAAATGATACAAATCTAATTTTATGAAAAGAAAATCTGAAGTTGTGTTTAGGTTTACATACCTGCTCCAGCCATGGTACTATACAGTCATTGTGAAACAAATGATTGCATGGTAGTTGCCTAACGCTCTCTTCAACACTGTAGTCCTCTTTGCACACAGGACACTCTAAACCAGCACCTGTACAAACACAAGAGGGCACATCGTCTGTCTGTGCATGCTACGGGATCCAGGGTCACGCAGATCCAATGAACACAAAATGTTGCGTCACACTGATTCTGTTTAATCTAAGAAACTAAATAAGTTGTGAAGCCACGTTCACCACCTCATGATAACAAAAGTATTATGATGATGGAAAAACAGCGTCAAAAGGAAAAGCCGTTTTAAGATAAACTTACCGACGTGGACCTGTGTGATGGAAATGGTTGGTAAACTCTTTATTCTTTCTCTGTCAGCAGGAGGGGGGCCAGTGTTTTCAAACTGGGTCAATAACTATGAAAAACAACACAATTACACCGAATGATTACGGAAATATTGTCCTTAAGAAAAATGTTTTTCTGTTATAACAACATAAAAGCATTATCACAATACAGTATAAGCTGGATGACTAACTGTGGTTCCAGTTAAGTGCTCTATACATTAAATCATATTATTTAAAAGATAAAGTTACTAAAAAGAGGGCACACTTTTACAAATAGGGAGACTGCTGTTAGTATGCAGCCACAAAATAATATTAACATAGTTGGAAAAGTGCACCCGCATTATCTATAATATGAAGTACAAACTTGCTGTCAAGTGAAATAATAAACATTTTGTTTTTACTTGTGTAATGATGGCATCGAGCCCATTGGCCCCCCATGCGTAGTCCATTGGATTGGAATGCAGCATACCCCTGTGAGACAAGAAGACTATGAGAAAAACCTGCAAGTGTTAATGCAGAACAACACCAAACCAGTCCCACAGGACTTTCAACTTACCATGGTCCCATTCCGACATTTGGCATGGCTGTAGGCGCTACGAATCCATTTACAAGCTGCTGGATGATTCTGAATGAGAAAAAAGATCCCAAAGATTTGTACCGTGTTTTTATATATAATTACACCAATCAAATATCTAAAGAGCTGCCTCACTCTATAAATACAAAAAAAGATTTTATTTTTGAACACTTGGTCTCTTTGCAGCAATATGAACAGAAGTGCTTAGGAAGTGGACTTGAATACATACAATTTTAAACATCTGAAGTAAAATGTGCACTTAAAGTGTAAAATGAATATTCTTGTTCAAACAATAATCGCTATGCTTTTTAAAATGACATGTTTTTGTATTCATTCGGACTTTGTGTGCTTCTAAAGTGTTGATGAAGGGACCATGGAATGTACTGTATATAGAAGAATAAAAGATAGATGTCCAGTCTACAAAAACATACCAATACAAAAGAAGGTCAATATTAAGAAGACCCTGACAAGTTGCATCACATGTTGAAAAGGCAGTGACAAAACACTGTGGTTTAACTTATTTAATTGGAACAAATTTTCCAAGAGGGATGAAAATGAAAACCCTCAAGGTTGTGAACGATTAGTCATTCTTCATGAGTGCTGATGTAGAACAATATATGCTACTGAATCAAGAACACCCAGGATGTATTTAGTTTTACTCTACAAAGTAAAAAACAAATGGCTGCTTAACTCTCAGTGACACACACCTATGTTTAGCTCATTTTTTTGGTATGATAAAACAAATGTTTGAACGTGAACTTTTGAGTTCTTTGAATCTTAAGTTTCAGTAAAGGCTTGTAAAAAAATATCTACCTATGACTTCATTTGAAACCAGTGGAAATTTTCCTGATAAAGTTTTGAGCTTCATAATTAATTTCACTTATCAAAGGGATGCTTAAGGGCAGCTGTGGCTGAGTGGTTAAAACGAATGTCCTCCAGTGGGAGAGTTGGGGGTTCGATTCCACCAGCAGTCATGTTGAAGTGTCCCTGGGCAAGACACTGAACCCCTCATTGCCTCTAACGTTTGTCCCATTGGTGTATGAATGTGATCTAAAGCACTGATTAGTCTTTGTAGAATGATTTGGTAAGATTAGCTTTGTAGAGACATAGTAGAGTGCTGTATGGATGAGTAAATGAGGACACAGATTGTAGTGTAAAGAGCTTTGAGTATCTTGATTACCGGTAGACAGAAAGGCGCTACATAAGTACAGTCCATTTATCATTCAGATTTTATGTACCCGGTAAGTTTAAGTTATTTGCCTATTATAAATTTTCAGGGTTTTACTTGTGGGCAACTATCAGAGTGCTTTCAGTTCAGAGAATCTGAGAAAACCTACTGGTATGATCAATTTTTTTTGTCCAAACTCTCTCAGTACATGTTAGCTTGACTGCTCATCCTGTAATAACGCAAAAAAAAAAAAAAAAAACTGAGTTACTTTGGTAAAAGATGTCAACAATCACTTCAGTGTCCTATATAATGATAAAATATACTAAACCTCATTATTTTGTATATTAGGCACACAAATGTATATTATTGTTTTAATTATATATTAATTATATTGTAAAAGGATACATATGAACAATGCTGACTTGTTTTTCCACATGCTATTGCTGAAAATGTCTCACCCCTCTAATGTGGGCACTCCATCATGGCGCGTGCCCTGTCGTCGAGGCACATGTCGACCCCGTGGTTGCCTTGCACTGTATCGTTGACGTGATCCCATCTCCCTTTCACTCCTGTTTTCTGCCTCTTGGTTGTCCTCTGGGTTTAACCTAGTACGAACGTCAAAGTTTTCATCAAAAATCCCGAGGGCAAATGGACCGTACCCGGAGGGAAATGTGAATAAGTGATGGTGGTCCGTGTTCTAGTGAAAAGAAAAGAGGCAAAGTCAAATCCTGCAGCAGGCAGCGATAACGTTTTCCCAGAGGTTTATGATTTCCTACTAACCTCGAAGGTGGGGCGATCCTGGTCATTGGCAGAAGAAGTAGATGCAGACCCATTTTCAGAACTGCTTGACCACAAAACAAAACGTGCTCAGAAAAACAACAAAAAAACATGAAATTTATAGAAGAATATTAACCCTCCTTACCTTCTTTCTTCAGGCAATTCCTCAATAAAGCCAGACTCACAATGTGGACAAGTGTAGTCCTACAAAGAAAGGAAGAAATTTTGTTTACATCTGTTCAAGTCTAATGTCAATGTTTTCTACAACAACAGCTAAAAAATACAATACTAAACTTTGTCATAGGGGGGTTTAATGTGACATGTTACTAATTCAAGTTCAGGATAATTTTTGACTATTTCCAGCTGCTGAATTCAGTTCCAACACAGCTGAGAACTAAACTAATTTTCTGACAAAGGTCCATCAGAAAGTGAACAGCTGACTAAAGTAAAAGGTACTGTAACATTCAAGAAGCTTCTCATGAAAAGCTTGACAGAGGGCTGAGTCAGGCTGGCAATCTGTTGTCACAACATTGCGTTTAACAGAAGTGGACGTGCCAGTTTTACTTTATTTTATTACTTTTATTATCCAGTATGCTATAGAGCAACTATCACCAGGCTGGGGTGGGGGGGATCCTCACCAAATTAGATACATTTGCTGAATAAAATTGCCTAACTGACTCAAACCCTAACAAGACAGACTACTCCTACTGTGTGTTATGTATACCATTCATTGGTGCCTCAGTTGGCTAATTAACATTACACACAAATACAATTCAAACTATCTAGTTGAGCTCCAAATGCTTCTTATGTAACAATATTCTTAAAACTAGACTGATGAAGCACACGGTTGTTATAACTCGATACAACACAACTTCACTGACACCGACACTCCACCATTCGTTGCTTAACGACTAGCTTAGCAGCAATGATGTAGAAGAGACTCGCTGAGCTCAAACGATTTAAAAAAAAAAAGCTGAAATGTAATTTCTCACTACAATGGCGAAGGATTCTTACCGGTAAACGTGGAGCGATCTCTTCTGAACACCGGTGACAAAAATACCGGCAGGGCCGTAAAGAGGCTTCGGCCATTTCTAGCAGTTGGACAGTACAGTGGGCACGGACGGGAAGCAACAAGGGACAAACACGACACGGCTTTTGCTTCGGAGACAGGAAGAGGCAGGGTTAAAAAGATAAACGGAAACCCAGTGCATAACAAGTTGGAAACATTACTGTAAAAAAAAATACAGTATCTAATATTTTCAATCAATTGGAAATTTTTGATGAACAGGTTTAAGGATTAGGCTTTTTATCATGAGCAAATACTTTTAGAAAGTGTCTGCGAGGTTTATGGAACCTAGCTTGATCATTAAAACTATCCAAGTAAATAATCAAAATACTGTATATTAAAATATTGTGTAAAAAGGCTCAGCGTAGTTGAACTGTTTTGTATTTGTGCGAGGTGCTAAGATCATGCTTTTATTGTGAATGGCTACGACACCGGAAAAGGAATTCTTGGTAATGCTAACATTTACCAAGACGGTTAGCTGCTATCGTTGCGCTAAAGGCCCGATCGTTTTCAAAGTGTTGATTCATCCTTGCTACGACCATGGAGTCTAGCGGCGCAGGTACATCTTTACGAAGACTGCAGACAGCAGCTACATTTATGTTAGCTTTAATGATTACATACGTGAATTAGCTTTGTCACTTGCTAGCCATGTCGCAGCTGGACGTGGACTACTGTATTCACTTGCTGGCGTAAACAACAGCTCTGGTGGGGTGTTAACTAGCTGGTAGTTTCATTAAACTCGACAACGTACCTACCAGATTATGCTATTTAAAGATTATCAACATAACTAAAAACACTGAATGGCGGCTGTAGCTATTAACTATCATACATGATTTGGATTGGAATACTGCGCTGTGGCCTAAGTCTGCCAAACATTTCACCATTTAACAAAAAAGGTTGAATCATGTCATCTGGACTTCTTTTTTTTTTTTTTTTTTTTTTTTTTTTTTTTTTTTTTTAAAGAAACGTTATATACCTGGATGACTGGATGACTGAGAAAACAAACTGTGTGTGTATTTCACCATTTAGTTATGTGTATGGAATAAAGATTATTTTGTTACTTAGTAATAACCTATTTGTAAACTTAGTTATGTGGAAAATGTTATACTGTAGTAAGAAGTATATCTGTTGTAAAGTGGCTTTCATTCAAATACATCCATACTCTTGTCAAATCTAACATTGAATTTTTAAATGTATTATAGGGCGAGGAAGATCATGGACGGCCAAACCAGGCCAGATACAGAAAAATAAGATGAACATGATTATTCTTCGTCAAGAACAACTGATCGCTCAAAAGAAGAAGGAGATTGAAGCCAGAATGGCAGAGCAGGCTAAACTAAACGCACAGACCACCAGCAAGCCCGTGCCTTCTAGGTAATACAAATATTAGTATGATACAGATATAAAAACGTTTAACATGAACAAACCCGTGTGCTTTCCAAGTACAGTGTTTGTTTCTCTAACCTGTGTAATAAGTCAAATATTGTGTGTTGTGATAACATTGATCTGCATATTTAGAAATGTGTTGTGTTTGCTGCTCTCAACAGTTTGCCCAGTCCACAGGGAGAGACTTCTAATAAATTTGTAAATGATGGAAGCTTCTTACAGCAGTTCATGAAGATGCAGAAGTCTAATAATACCACTGGTTAGTTTCTTAATTAGTGTAATCTTATTCTAAAGTTTTTATGTGTTTTCCCAAGACAAATTATTTTATTTATAAAAAAATACTGTGATATTTATTTGATAAAGTGAGAAGAGGAATGCTTGGGGGGGATGCTTGAATAAATGCTCTTGTAATTCTGGGTTATGTCAAAAATGGATTTGCAAATACAGTACAGTATAGTAGTAGCTGTGCTATGTGTATGTACCTAAAGCCCAAGATCTTTAAAAAGGTGCACAAACCTAAGGAAACTGCAAGTAAAATCCTTGTCAATACAGTTTCCATCACCTTACATAATGTTTGATTCCAGTATGTTTTGGTTGAAGAAGAAATGTTAGAAATGATAAAATAACAAGATTATTTCAAGAGTAAAACTATAGTTGTTTCTAAAACATACCGGTATCCTTTTTCATTTTTATTGTAGATTCTTCCAGTGATACCAAGGCTCCCTCAGTCTCAGCTTCATCTCCAGGAGGAATCTCTCTGCAGAAAAAGAATGTTTTTGTTGGCCAGCGGCCCAGCCTTAAAGTTAACAAAATGCTTAGTCAGTACAAGAGCCTTTCACAGTCCAAGAAGACTCCTGTTCTCAGCCAGAGGCCAAGTGTGTTTTGTTCAACTGATGATGAAGATGAAGAAGAGGGGCCTGATTACTCCAAATTCTTAGAGATGAAAGGTAATTCAAGGCCTGTGCTTTTCAGGTTTTTTTAGGACATTTTCATGGCTTGGACATTTTATTGGGTTCTCTTCAAACTCCAGTGGCGCATTTGCCTTGTGTCTGGAATTTTTTTCCATATGTGCCTTTTGAGTAATTGTACTCATAGCCTGCTTAAAGTCTCTCCCCCAGAGGATTCAGACACCAGACTCATTATCGACAAGTTGGCCTCTTTTGTAGCGGAAGGAGGACCTGAGCTGGAGAAGAAAGCCAAGGAGGACTACAAAGATGATCCCGTTTTCTCGTAAGTCTAATGGACATTGTGGTTCAATCAGATTTATTTATTTTTCTTACTGTATTTTCACACTTTTCTCTGTTACCTTTCTCCTTTAGGTTTTTATTTGACAAGAGCAGCTTGGAGTACCTCTACTACAATAAAAAAGTTGCAGAATTGAAGAAGGCTTTGGAGAGAGCTGAGAATAAATCCAGTAATGGTAAAATTACAATTATCTTCTCTCACTAATTGCCTCTGATTTTTTTTTCTTTAACTACTAAAACAATAATAAAGAAATATTGTAGAGCAGTATTGTCAGGTTTAAGTTTCCATAATGTGACACAAACGTCATGTTATTGTTATCAGTTTGACTTTAAAGTCATCTTTGATTAATTTATTTGCATGTAACTGTATTCTAGTCCATGTTGTTTACATCAACAAATTTTAAAAACCTCACCTCAACAAATTAGTTTAGAAAAGTTACCATACACAGTTCCACATTTCTCAAGAGCTTAATCTGGTAATAAGTTACGTCATTATATAAATTGCATTATTATTATTATTGTTGTTGTTAATGTTATTATTATTAAAGATAGTGGTCCATTAGTGGGATTTCCCTAAAGTATTGTGGCAGAATTGAATTTACTTTTTACACCCCTGAACAGAAAATGGTGTCATATGGCATTCAATTGCATTTAAATTAGTAAGCATTTTAATTCTAGCCTTGAAGATGATTTCATTGCTGGTATTTTTTAAAACTCTAATCTACATGTAGTGGGCTTTCTGATCTAAGAGTCAGGACACAGGACGTCACATATGTATTTTATTTTAAAAGCTGCAAACATACATGGCTACATTTCATACTGTAAACTTTATATCTGTTTTTTTTTTTTCATCCCATTTATTTTTTACGTTTACATCAGCTGTAATCTGTTTATAAAGGTCTAGGAAAGCTTGTGTTATACACACAAATACAAAGTTTACATTGTGAGCAGTTTGTATGTGGGGAAAGATTGTCATGGCTTTACTTGTGCTTTATTTGTTGTAGTAAAAGCCTCACATCCAAACAGTTCCTTATTCACCAGCCCTGTCACCCTTGCTCCTCCTCCCCCTTTCCTCCTCTTATTCTCTAATGGCTCTAGACTGGTGGTGTGTGAGGGCCAGTTGAGTACGATACAGTAGTAGAGTGTGAATTGACTCCCAGTACTAATAGGCTGCTTAAAGTCTCCCCCCCAGTGGATGCGGAAACCCTGCAAATCATTGAAAATCTGGCCAAGTTTGTGGCGGAAGGTGGCCCCGAGGTCGAAGAAATTGCTGTTGAGCGCAATCAAGAAAACCCAGCCTTCAGGTATCTGTGATAATCCTTTGTTATTCTGAAACATTGTATTAAGTCAAACTTTTTAGATTTCAGATCAATTTTGTTTTGTTTTTCAGCTTTTTATATGACCACCAAAGTCCAGCTTACCAGCTCTACAAAGAGAAACTGCAGGAGCACCTTGCTGCAACTTCCCAGAATGTTTCACCACCAGGAACAGACGTCAAGACAGATGTGCAGCGTCCAGAAGCCGATCCGCTGCTCAACAGCTCGTCAGTGGTTCACAGTCAGGAATCAGAAACGCCGCCAGTCAAACGGAAAAGAAAGAGTAGGTGGGGGTCTGAAGATGACAAAGTGCAGCTGCCAATTCCTCCGATTGTTATTCCCCCCGAGATTATTGTTCCAGATCCTAACGCACCCACACTCACTGGTAAGCAAAATTGTTCATCTGTGTAATGTGTGTTTGTTTGCAGTTGTCATTTGTAAATAATTCCCAACCTTTGTTAATATAAACACTTTTTTTTTTTTTCGTATGGTTTCAAGTCATTACAGGAAGTCCTTATATTTTTTGCTGTAGCAACATGGTTTGGAAATTACAATTTAGTCATTAAGTTTAGTGACTATCAGGTTTATTATGTAAAAGCACACTAACTTTTAATTTTTTTTTTGTTGACTTTCAGTTCAAGAGCTCAGTGGTCTTGGATATAAGAAGGGAAAACCTCTTGGACTGGTTGGAGTGACTGAACTATCTGAGGATCAGAAAAAACAAATCAAAGAGCAACAAGAGGTAGAAAATCACGAGTGTTACACTGCTCCATTTTGTCACCCAGAACATTTTATTTCTCTCTTAGAAAATCATTTACACCTCAAACTTATTAGGACCTAATACATGTTTGTTTGTTTTTTTCACACAGATGCAAGAGATGTATGAGATGATTATGACGCACAAGCGAGCCATGGCAGATATGCAGATGTTATGGGAGAAAGCCATTAGAGATCACCAGCATGAATATGACAGTGATGAAGAAGTGGATGAGCGAGCTGGCACCTGGGAACATCAGCTGAGGAAGATGGAGATGGAGAAGACGCGTGGTATGCAGTAGATTTTTTTTTCTACATTAATCACATTTTAATACTATTTTGTATTGATAACAAAGTCATGTTGTTGTGATGTGAGACATAATCCTTCTGTAAGATTGTTTTTTTTTTTATGTTTTTGTAACACTTGATAACTTTATGGTGAATAGTGGAGGATAGAAAATGTGAACACACGTCAGGAA
>JARVGV010001740.1:20962560-20974085 GCA_031762435.1 Hypsolebias longignatus | reverse complement strand
CTCTCTTGAAAATGAGTTCTCGTGGCTCAATGAGACTAACCTGGATAAATAAAGGTTAAATGAAAAAAAAAAAAAAAGTAGGTCTAAGAAAAAAATATTGGTATTGTTTATTGGTTATCTGCCAAATAAGTTATAACATATTGTCATATCGGATATTGGCCAAAAATCCAGTATTGTGCATCTCTACTTAATATAAAAGGCTTTATGTCTCAACAAAGTAAAGCAAAAAAAAAATTCCCTCTGTTCTGACTCTTAAGTAAGAAGATTCCTGTTCCTGGGTCAAATCTTGGCGCGTTCTTTGTGTGGATGTTGACGGCATTCTTTGAGTTTGTGGTTAACATACTTTACTGTTGCTTAGAACATTTTGTCTTCTGCTCTGATGAATGTGGAGTTTCAGTAAGTTGTCATACTCATGATTTAAACATCAGTTTCTTGGATAGCAAACTGACATTTCCAGTTTTGTGTTTTTATGAAAAAGCTCATGCAATTAACTGTGGCTGTGCTTGAACACTTTGCTATTTTTTTGTCTATATTAATCAAACCAAAGCCCTAAAACATAAACATAAATGCCATCAACAATTCTTTTCTGCCAAACAAATTTTTGATACAGTGATAAAACGCATTACACCTGCACTATATGGTGACATTATTATGTCAATGCATTGATTTATGAAACCTGGGTTTTAGCCTACATTCCAGCAGAAGTGAGCCACTGTTACTAACATTGTACTTCTAGATGTTGTGCTTCATCTTTTTCGATTCTCTGTTGTTGTTTTTTTACTTTAGGGAGATCCAGCTGCTAAGAAGACTCCAACACAAGAATGTGATTCAGTTAGTTGATGTGCTCTACAATGAAGAGAAGCAGAAAATATATCCTCAATCTCATAAATATTGATATTAATGAGATGCACCATAAAAGTGACTTTTGTTGAGGGTTTATTCTTTTGTATTTTAGTTCAACAGCTCCAAGTTTTTGTTTGTTATTAAACTTCTCCTTGACTCCTGACTTACGTATATGGTGATGGAGTATTGTGTTTGTGGGATGCAAGAGATGTTGGACAGCGTACAAGAGAAAAGATTTCCAGTATTTCAAGCTCACGGGTAAGTCTTAATATTGTGGTTTTTTTTTTTAACTTTCCCTCTTCCCCCTCTAGTCTCTCTTTCTTCAAGCCTCTCAGCTATATTTAGCGTGACCCCCTCTACTGCTGCTTCTCCAGGCCTGTTTAGAGCTGAGTGGGCAGAGCCTATATTGTTACAATTACTAACTCGAGATTGTGTCTATGTCTCATTACTGCCAGAAAACCACTAAGGTAATTTAGCTAATTCTTCATAAACTGTATATGTTTTTCTTATACATTTACTTTAGAAAATAATGAAATTCCCCCCTATTAAAGTACTGCAGTAATGTTCAAAACTGAACAATTGAGGGGATTGGTAAAACCACCAGTGATCTGAAAGGATATTGGTTGATTTTGATCTTCATGAAAAAAGTGTTTACCATAATTCTGAGGTAGGGTAGCAAAGGAGCAAAACAACTTCTGGAAACTTTCCAGAAGTTTTCCATGTGAGGTTGGAAATTTTTGGAAATATTCCAAATTGTAGCTTTCAATAAGACTTTAAGGGAATGAACAGAAAAATGGGGGTGGTTTAAATAAAATATCACATTCAAAGAAAACAAACACTTTGTCTTCAGCAGATAACTCCATATTGAGTTTGACTCAAAGTTTATAAAATACCACATTTATTGACCTAATTTGGATATGATGACTTCATTGTGTCACAACCACAAAACTTTCAGAAAATAAAGGATTTTGAGCATTTTAAAGATCTTTTTTTTTTTTTTTTGCTGTTCCTTAATCTTTTTTCTAAAATTATAAACACAACAAAAAAAATTTGCATTATATTATTTATTGTGTAAATCATCACATTTTTAATCAATAAATCACTGAAATGTCTAAATTTAGGTACAACATTTTTTGAAGTTTATTCACACAACTCTGGACATAAGCATTTTTATGCCATTTGGACATTATTTTTAGCACATTTGTCCTTTACATAAAATCTAAATAAATGTCATTAAATTGTGTTTCAATACAAAACTATTTACATGTTACATTTACATTTTGTAGGATGTGGCACCTCTAATTGTACAGTGCTGCAATAAAATCTGGTTGTTTTAGTCAAGATCATGTAAAAAATGTTTCCCCCAGCTATATTTAAGATCCCTATGTAAGGGCCAACCTTCAGTATTTTAAATCCCAACTTTATTCTTGTTTGTTCCCTGGTAATTTTTGTTAATTCCCATGGAAAGTTTCCAACTTAAAAATTACCTGGAACTTTGCAACCGTAGTATGAAGTCACTTAATTGTTTGAATCCAAATCTGTCTGAAACGTTCTTGAAAGGTTGAATGAGACCTACTGCCATGCACACAGTGAGAAGAAAACTCGAGACTTCTGAATAAACAGCTGTGTAGCCTCAGGATGAGGCAAATTTAAAGTGCCAGTGACTTCAAATTTTTTTAAAGGAAATTATGCATCTTTGGAAAGATGACATTAACATGTAAAAACATTTCATGTTTCTGAGATGAACTATCAAGATATTTGCATGAACAATAACAGGAAGTGATGACAAAGGAGAACCTGCATGTAAACAGAGCATTACTACGACAACACAGACATCAGAGAAGAATCGGATGTTTCTTTAGATCATTTTGAGTCACTATCAGAGAGGCAAAGTAGAGTCTGTTCAAATATTGTTCCATTAAAGACCAGTGAGTTGCCCCTTTTTAAAGAGTTCCCCTTTGATGTCACTTCCTGTTTCACTTTGGTCAAAGAAATTATGCCAGTTATGTGATGAAATAGGTAAATTAATGTGTACTATGCTAAATTTCTTAAATGTTAAATGTTTTCATCCATTTTTTTGTTTTTGTAGGATATGCATGTCACAGGCACTTTAAAAATGGTAAAGATTAGACTTCTCTAGGTCCAGATTTACTCTATTTCAGAGTGATGAGTGCCTACAGTACAAACCTGTGGAAGCAGTGTCATCATATATTAAATTAATATAGTACTTAAATATACTGTACCAAAATTATTGTTTTATCTTTTCAGTAATTTTTTTTTCCTACTGCCATGAGAATAATTCTAAATTATAATTGCTGGATTAATTTATCTTAAAATGTAAAACTTATTGAAGCATTATTTTTTTGCCTTGGATTGACCACCACACATTCCAGGCCCTAACTCCTCTGATGAAGTTAAATATGTTTCCTAAAATACTTGGGACACTAAACAAATTGTGAATAAAAACTGAATGCAATGATGTGGAGATGGCAAATGTCAATACAGTATTTTATTCGTAATAGAACAAATCACAGATCAAAAGTTTAAACTGAGAGAATGTATCATTCTGAATAAAATATTAGATGTTGGCACCTCCACATCATTGCATTCAGTTTATTCACAATTTGTTTAGTGTCCCAACTTTTTTGGAATCTGGTTTGTATTTTAGTTTTGGCAAGGCACTGTGTATCTTTTACCTGTGTCCATAAAATACTTTGATTCTCTCTGTTGTTGCTTTTTGCAGGTACTTTTGCCAACTTTTAGATGGCCTTGAATATTTGCACAGCCAGGGAATTGTTCACAAAGATATTAAACCAGGAAATCTGCTGCTGACCACAGATGGATCACTTAAAATTTCTGACCTTGGAGTGGCAGAGGTAAACTCAGGACTATTATGAATACTATCATATTTCACATGACCAAACCTCTATTTGTACTGCTAATTGTCAAATGTAACCTACTCTTTAAAATCCATAACTGTTTTCATTTTTTAATTTCATTCTTTGTATGTAAACTATTAATTAGCATTGACGTACATTTTGAAAAGTGGCTTTTGCGTTACTTAATGATATTTTTATATACGTATGCTTTTATGGATTGTATTTAGCCATGCATGACATTTTTGTACAAATAGATTATACATTTTATTTTATTGAATAACTATTGTGGAAATACGTACTAAAGTTAATCATAGTTTGTTCTCTCTCTGATGTTTTCAGGCCCTTCATCCATTTGCAGAGGATGACACGTGTCGCACCAGTCAGGGCTCGCCGGCCTTCCAGCCCCCAGAGATTGCTAACGGTCTGGACACCTTTTCGGGGTTTAAAGTGGACATTTGGTCTGCTGGAGTAACACTGTGAGTGATGCTCATCACAGCCCTGATGCCATTCTTCACCTCTAAATGTGCGATACTTGACCTTTGCGTTTTTGAATTCAGATACAACATTACAACGAGTCTTTATCCGTTTGAGGG
Organism: Hypsolebias longignatus; assembly: GCA_031762435.1. Lineage (NCBI taxonomy): Eukaryota > Metazoa > Chordata > Actinopteri > Cyprinodontiformes > Rivulidae > Hypsolebias > Hypsolebias longignatus. The sequence continues at coordinate 20,969,770 of JARVGV010001740.1, read as the reverse complement.
AGATAACATCTATAAGCTATTTGAGAACATTGGAAAAGGAGACTACACTATTCCCGAAGACTGCGGACCTCTCCTGTCAGACCTGCTGCAAGGTAAATGTTGCGCTGTGCAAAGTTTCTTGTCCCAAAAACAGACTAAAAGCATGTTCACTGAAAAGCAGGACATATACTTTTTTTTTTTTTTTTTACCAAAATCTTATTTGTTTACTGATCCTTGATAAATGTGTTTTGGCACTGTTCTCTGCAAAGATGGCTCCATCTGGTGGTATTTCCCTTGTTTCTTCTTATTTTGTTATGTTTAAGCTCATACTGTAGAGACTGAAACTCTGTGGTTTGATTATATAAAATTATATATGCCGTCACTTCCTGGTTCTCTATTGAATTTGATTTTAGTACAAGTTCATATTCACTGAAGCTGCAGCTTCCCACAGAGTTGTGTGAACCTTGAATTTGTGATTTAATACATAAACACTGTTAAATAAGTATTTTTCTCTTCTTCAAACATGTTTAGAAAAATAGCTTAAACATATATTTTTAGAATAATGTTTTTTTTCTATCATTTCCTGAAATGTAGCAATGACTTCACAGTGGAATATTGAATTAATCATGTAATTTTATGTTTCTGCCATAACAAGAAATGTGGTAAATGTATCTCTAGGGATGGCATGCTCTAATTTCAAAATGGTATTGAAAAGCTTTTCCATCAATATGTTATCTAGATACATGGTGCATGTTATGTTGTATTACCGAAAATGAAATATTAAATGGCACTACCTGAAAGTGAAATCGCCAAGTCATCTAGTAAATGTGCCGGTGTGTGAAAGTGACGGTGTTCTTGGTTCATCCAGTAGGTGGTGTTCTGACATTAAAAGTCACTGATATCTCCTCCAAACTATAGAAATACCTTCAGCTGACGTCATTTCATTGATCTAAAGCCTCCTACAAAATACTAAACACCTCAAGCTTGAGCTGCCTTTTTTTATTATTATTAATATGAACACTGACATTTTCCTACTAAAAACTAAAAATAATTGAGTAGCTTTTTTTTTTTTTTTTTCTTAAACAACTTTCTGTTTAAAATAAAATTCAGCAGTCTGTTTAAAATACAAGAATGTTGTGAAGATTGTTTGCAAACAGTCATGTGAAATGAAATCCTTAATGGAGGCCGAATGCCAAAGAGGAATTTCAGCCTTTTAGTCAGTTTTCCATTTAAACAATCTTAGTCGTGGTGATTTAAGTGGTTTTCAATAAACTGAAGGGAAACAAATTGCTGTTTTAAAACACGCTGGGCTTCTGTCCCGCATTTTAAGTGTGTGACGTGTGTCTTTGATGACGCAGCACCTGAGAGACTGTCAGTCCATAATTGTGTGGTCTAAAATAAACCTGGCACTACAAAGTGTGTCCTTCAGCAGGCGCAGCACTATCAGCTCTTTGCTTTCTGCTCCTCTCTGCCCAGTGGATGGTAATTACATTACTGGGATAGGACATCACTTCTGCCTTTTCACACTGCTTCCTGTGCAAATCCAGTCCACGTTACAATAAGCTTAAGCACAACACTTGTGGAGTTCATGTGGATTTTTGCTCACGTTACTCTCCAGACTCTTTAGATGTTTTGATGCTCTATTAGGAGTGATTACTTTTTTTTTTTTCTTCAACCGTTTGTACGCCAGTAACCTCCCCCTCCTCAGTGAGGTCTCCCACTGCCTTGAAAAGCTTTTATTTATTTTTTTTAATTGGTGAAAACAAATGTGTGTGTGTTTCAGGAATGCTTGAGTACGACCCTTCAAAGAGGTTTTCCATACAAAACATAAGGCAACACAAGTGAGTGAACATGTCGCGGTCGATTTGCATGACCATTTAAAAATGTCTCCCGTTCTACAGGATCCAGACTTGTACTGCCATTTACATAACTCACTGATGTCCTCTCTTATTTCAAAACATCGCTAGTTGGGTGCGAAAGAAACACCCTCCGTCTGAGCCCCCCGTTCCCATCCCTCCAAGTGCAGAAAGCAGGGACCTATGGAGGAGTATGACAGTAGTTCCCTACCTGGAAGATTTGCACGGCTACACAGAAGATGATGACGACGAGCTCTACGATGGAGAGGATGAGATCATATACACTCAGGACTTCACAGTGCCAGGTACATTGGACTTGGAGTTATACTGTCATATTCAGAACTGTTTACTCCCATGAGCTGTGAGAACATCATTTAAATTATCCCTGGAAAAGATACAGTTTGTTGTTTTTTTAATCAAAACATTTGAACAGATTTTAAACTATGAAAATGTGAGAATCCTGAGCACAGTTATTAGCAGTAATTTGATGAACTCAACCAAAGACCCTATCAAGACTGTGATTCTTAGTTTTCACCATATATGATGGTTCCTAAAACAACAATGTTCTTGCATAAAAATTTAATGATTAATCCAAGTTAAGTCAAGCCCTCTGGACGGTTTCATTTTTTTAATCAAAATGTTTTGTCCTTCATCCAAGGACTTCTTCGGTCTGAGGAGCCACAACAAACCCCAGAAACCATCTTATCAACATAAAACACTTATGGGGCTGAGTTTGTTGTGGTTCCTTGGACTGATGAAGTCCTTTGGAGGAAGGACAAAATGTTTCAACAACAAAAAGTAACCGTCCAGGGATTATTGAGCATGAACTTTGACAAATGATTAATCCCAGTCTATTTGTCTCGGTGGTGAAGACAAAAAAAGCTTCACAAATTCATCTGAAATTGTGTTTTTACAACAAAAAACAGTCCTAAAGCTATAGACTTGTTCCCACCATAGTAGATCATGACTGTGTGTGACTCTTATTGAGGCTGATCAGACATTTGACGTGATCTGGAAGTTCTCTGCGAGACTACAGCTTCCAAATTCTTTCCAGCAGACTGATTTCTTATTTGGAAAGTAAAGGTAGACGTGTTAGGATGGTCTTTGTTTTAACGACATCCATACGCCCGTAAACTTTCTCTTTTCCCACCCATAACTTCTGGCTCGCTCAAGATAATTTAATGAAACTTGATCCATGCAGCATCACTAGACCGAGTGTCACGTACACTTTTCATCACCCCAGCTTCAAGGTCAAATGTTGTGCAAGGTCTTTGCTTGTCCAGGCCATCACTATAGATTAGGTAGACACTTGTGTATCCTTCCTCTAGAAATGTAGCGCAAAAGACTTCTCTGCTGGACGAAACATTAAATTGTGCTTGGTTCTGTTTCGCTGCAGACATTTTGACTTCATTTTAGAAATAAAGGATGCATTCAAACCTGGCGTACATAACTGAGTCACAATTTCCTAAAATGTACTGTGATAATACTTTCATCACTAAACTAAGCTAGACTTTACTAAGCCATCAAAGTCAAGCTTCATTTAATCAATCTCTGTTCGGTTTCAGAAAATTTAGAGATGATTTTATAATTACCTGCTGTGTGCGAACTCGAACCCTCTAACAGATGTTTGGGTGGATCAATACTAACAAATTCTTTTAATATGTGATTACACTTGTTTCCCACCCCTGGTTTTTATCACATTTCCCTCTTGAATTCAAACCTTTTATCTGTTGCTAAGCAACAGCCAGTAATAATAGATGCAGCAGTCGGTGTTGGGTGTCTAGAAATGATGCCCCACATAACAACCAAATGAAGCTGCAGAATGTGAATGAAGTGAACTAAAAATAGTCAAGTTGAAAGGGGTTTGGTTTGAACTATGAATGGTTTTCCATGTCACACACACACACACACACACACACACACACACACACACACACACACACACACCATTGTCCCATCGTATAAATGAGACAAGCTTGAATGTTAAATCAAAGAGCTGCCTGACCTGGTGTTTTGACGATTACATCTCTTTACTACTATTATTCACCTGAGAACTGGTTTTTTATTTGTGGAAACAACATAATTGTCTCAGAGCCCCAACTACACATGCAGATATGAATAAAAGCAAACATAGTTACAGGTATTTGACCTGACGACATGCTGATACTTAAAAGATACAAGTAGCACTTCGGTGAGGATTTCTTTGTATTCACTTTTTAGGGCAAGTGGCTGAAGAAGACTACGATCAGGAGAGTGCAAATCCCAGTCTAGCTGTAGCCAAGCCAGTTTGTGTGAATGGGACAGAAGGAGGGTCTCTAAACAGCAAAACCAAAGCTGAGCGCAGATCCTCCTCTTCATCCAACCCCTCACGTAAAGGAGTCTCCACAGCCAGCAAAATCCGCAAGCTCTCCACCTGCAAGCAGCAATGACAGCCTTCATCTTCCTCCCTACACAACAACAACCCACCTGGTGAGTGTGAAGACACTTCAGCAGCTGTTTATGAGTAACAGAACATATTAGGAAAGATGCGTTGAACTTTTTGCGACATGTAATGAAGATAAAGACGAAGTGGAGGAGATTGAGGTGGAATAAAAGGAGGAAGTGGGGATGAACGGAGAATGTGTTATTCAGCTCGCAGTGCTCTGACTCACCACCACTTCTCAGGAAAACACTGGAGCATTTTCACACAGTCACAAAAACTACCTCTGAATGGTCAGTCCAGTCTCTTTCCTGTGGGTAGTCCTTGTTTGTAATCAAGCGGGACAAAGATTTACTGTTAGCATATAGATAATGTGAACTGGTTGTCCCTTTTTTTTTTTTTTTTGTAGTTACCACCCACAGCTGATCTCTGTCTCACACACATACACTCACGGTGCAAGCTTGTTTGGCATGGGTGCAGTGCAGATAGATGCAGTGTATTAATTTGTTCAGGGCGATGACTCATCCTAGATGAGATGAAGTAGGTTGTGGGATGTTTGTGTCTTCTCCTCTGCGGGTGTGTTTTAACACCGCAAATTAGAATTTGTCTTAATATTTTTATTTCATTGACTCTTTCCTTTTCTATTCATTTTGTGTTTTACAGGTTTATCTGTCCTCGTCCTTCTGTATCAGGAGTCTGCTGACGTTTATGCCCCCCCCCCCCCCTACACCTCTCCCTGGACCTGCAGACTTTCTAGATGAGCTGCGAGAGATCCAGAAGGAGGAGGACAATATGATGTATTTTCTCCTCTGAGACTGAGCCCCTTGCTGTGTTAGTTTTCCTCCATTATTTCAGCTCCTTCCAACAGTATCACCCAGTTCAGTCCTCTGGTTACTTCCCTCCTCCCCCGAGCTGTTTTCCTTGTCAGAGGACCAAGCGTTGCACCGGACAATTCAGACACCAACACCCTGTTTCTGCCCCTCCACCCCACCTTCTGTTTCTCTACTTTTGTTTTTACTGAACCCTAACTGCAGTTTTTAATACACATTGTGATGTGTACAAACAAAACAAAATTAAAGTGGGTAACAAAAACAAAACTTATGAATAATTCTATGTTTAAATCTATGATGTGTTACCAGCAACATAAAAACCGCATGCAGTAGAAAGCTGAAAAACAAAAAGGTGTTTGGTCTGTGAAGGCTGTCGGGCTCCATGGGATTTTTGATTTCTGTTTAGGTTTTATTTTTCCAACAAATATGTATTTTTTTTTAAATATTATTATTTATAAAGAATGTGTCCCAAAGGGGGCTGTTATTTTTATTTTTACTGTATTTTCTCAAAGTTTTCGTTGAGCATATATTTAGTACAGCTCCGCCTTTTAACGCCCATTATTTCAGTTTTATTATTTTACATCACCCTCAAAAGGTTATGCTGCTACATCATATAATTCTGATGTTTGCTTCCATTTTGTAAACTGTACCGCTGCCACTCCTTCACGGGCAGTTGGTTCCGACAATTGCCCAATCTCCTGGTTTTTTTTTTTTTTTTGGTTATGTGATGCATTGTTGTGACGATCACATCCCCAGCAGCCCTTCCCCGCTCTTACGCAGTCAGACCCATCATGAGCTCCTCACTGGGGAATAGATCAGAGAGCAGGTGAGTCACAACTGTGAGGGGAGGCGGGAGCGACACATCCCACGTCAGCAAGGTCAGCACAGTGACTGTGTCCAACAAAAAGACTGGAGCGCTGCACGAGGAGGACAGAGAGACGCCTCACGTTAACAGGCTGAGGAACATTTCCGCACTATGATTAGTATGCGAGGACACACTTCAGCTTTCTGTATGTGTGAGGAGTGCGCTGGCTGACAGTTTCATCCAGCGCATCAGCTCGTGAGTCACAACAGGAAGAAAGAAAGGTCAGAAGGTGGAGTTGTACCTTTTTGTGTTTTTATTCCAGTTCTTGCTGCAGTCGGTTCATCTGTCAAGGCTGCAGGCCGTCCGACTTCTCTGCACTTGTTTTACAATAAAGCGGAAGGTGCAACCTGAATGAGAATAAAGCCGTGGATTCTGTGAAAGATGCACAGAGCAGCTCACTGCAGTGGCGTTTTTATTCCTTCAAAGGAAGCGTGCGAGGCTTCCCATCGCAGATAACGTCCAAGCAACAATAAAAACTTGACACTTCAAAAAAAAACATACCTGGTTAGAGATGCAGTTCATGCATCAACATCCTCCTGCTTCCATTTGTGTGTAACATAAATCTAGAACCACTGGTTGTATTTGTGGATGGGGTGGACAAAGGTGTAAAGTTCAAAGACAACTTTTGAAATGGTTTATTTTTAAAGGAACAATCAGAAAATACTAACACTTATCACCTGGATATAAACTAGGAGTCGTCTTTAAAAGTTGGCATGCACAGCTTCTGAGCTTTAAGTTTAATTCAGATTCAGCTGGCCTATGTAAACGCATGATTTAGTTCATTTGCACAAATGTTTCTTCCATGAAACGGGACACAAGGAAGAGTTCATAAACACGAGCCATTTACAGTTCTGTGGTGCGTTTGGTCATGTAGCACAACTTTCCTTGTACATGTTATAAAAATGATGCGATTGGATCAATTTTAAAATACATGTTCAGCCAATAGTTTTATTCATTTGTGAAAAGGAATGAACATTTTAAACTATTATTTGACCAAAGCAGAGAGGGAGGTGCTGGTCATAAAATTAGAATATCATGAAAAAGTTTATTTCAAAAATTCCACACAAAAAGTGAACCTTGTATATTACTGTATATTCATTTATTACACAGACTGATATAGTTCAAATATTTTATTTTAATGTTGATAATTTTAACACACAACTAATGAAAACCCCAAATTCAGCATCTCAGAAAATTAGAATATTGTGAAAAGGTTCAATATTGAAGACACCTGGTGCCACACTCTAATCAGCTAATTAAC
>JARVGV010001740.1:20849105-20860632 GCA_031762435.1 Hypsolebias longignatus | reverse complement strand
GACAGACAGATAGATAGATAGATAGATAGATAGATAGATAGATAGATAGATAGATAGATAGATAGATAGATAGATAGGAAAGCTCAGAAACAGGTTTGAGTCCTCGCCCCTTTAACCGACCTATCCAAGCGCGCCCTGCCACAATGGGACTCCATTTCCCACAATTCACCGCGCTCGTCCTTGTCAAACTGGTCAAGCTAAAGTGAACCGCCGGCGCCCCTGGATAGCTGACAGGACGGCGGAGAACAGCATGGAGGGTGATATCTGTCACATGAAGCCACTGCTATGCGGCTAGATTTGAGAAGTGTAAGAAATACAGTGACTTTAACACACTGACATAGTTTCTGACAGCAGTCAGCTTTATTATCTTCTCTCCGCTTCAGACAACTGAGTGACACTGTAGCGTTAAGCTAGCAGCTAGCTTACCTTACTAACTTATCCTTCCAGTTCAAGTTAGAAACATCTAAACTCGAGACAGCACGAAGAGAAGTCATTCATAGCACGACTTCGAGCTGGTGTCAGGTTTGTAAAGGTAAGAAATCCGATTTTATCCGATGTTTATTAAAACTTAGACAGCCGCCTGGCTACAGATTCACCGTGTTTTGATAGTGATCAATTTTTTAAACAGCCTGCTGCACCACCTAGAAACAAACTGGGGCAGGAACAGTGCAAAACTTCATCTGATTATGGTGGAGCACTGCTTAAATGTAATCCATACTGGTTTTAAGTTCAATGCACACAGCAATATCTCGTGACAATGTTACATATCAGAAAATATAGTGTCTTTAAATGGATTTACACGAGTAATAAAACACGAATAAGGCATTGTTATATTATCCATTTAACACTGACAATCAATTTAGAACTTGCACGCTTAGTTTTCTTCAAAGAATATGCTGATATGAAATGAATAAATATTTTTATGGCTGCTTTTATTTTTATTTTTGCAAACGCAAATCTTTTAGGTTTTTGAACAACGAATAAAAGGGATATTTTTCACAGTTCAGAAGTACTGTGCATGGTACACGGTAAACTTTTCATGCACTTATTGACAGCCCTTAATCAACTTTTAACCAATCTCTTTCCAGCAGCACTTGGACAAGGAATTAAGCCACATAATATTAATACCGGTACATGGGGAAGGTGTATGCTTTAGTATAAATTACATGAGAATAACAGGTCATTGATAAATGTGATGTATGAAGCTGTAAGACAGCTGTCTTAGATTAGGGTAAGGAAGTGTAAAATGATATGCACATAGAAGAAAGCCAGAGGAGGGACTGACTGTGCGCGACGAGGACAGAGTGCTCTGAAAGGGGCCACATTTGGACTTGAACTGCACATTTAAGGGTTTGTTGTACTGATGCCAGGCTTCGTTGCCCCGACTACACAGTAGATATTTTATGTGCACTGGTCTTGTGCTTTATATGAAAATCTTATTGACTTGAGCTCAATCACATTTAAGTTCATAATTTTAAATAATGTCTTGAATCTTCTCGGCTTGTTTTGGATTATGCTTACATTTAACAACCTTTTAAAATTAAACTGTCTTGTCAAGACAAGTGAAGTTGTGATAAGTAGTTTTCAGTATTTTAGGCACCATGAACCTGCAAATGAGCAATATTTTAACAGTGTATATCACATGACAGTGTGAAAGTGAACAAACAATTCCTTTTAATTTGCCCCTCCTTGGGTTTCATTGATTCATGGGAATTTCAGCTATTTCAGTATGTCTGGCCGGCCCAAAGCAAACTGCATTGTTTTCTTCTGCTTTTGTTTCTTCAGTATGCAGTTTGTTTTCAGGGCTTTGACGATGAGCTCTCCATCAGATAAGTCAGAGTTTAACGCTGGTAAAAACCAATTAAAAACAGACAATTCAGGAACTAAAGATTTTCGAACTGTAAAATATTTCAAACGCTGTTTTCACCAAACAGTTCGGCTTTACGCATTTGACAAGAACAGGGCCATGACTGAAAGTTGAGTTGTTCTGGGTGCTGTTTGGTTGTGATACTATAGCCCGGAATTAAACAATTAGCCTTTGTTGGCGTTAAAGGCTGTATGAATGGCTGATTTGTGTGGTGGAATGATTCACACACTGAGAATTGTTCGTTTGCAACAGTGTTGAGCTCACCTGAGATCAATTTACTTGTATTTAAGATAATCTAGTCTTTGCTGATCAGATGAGTGTGGCTGTCCTGACTGTGGGAAGTTTAAGAAACACTGAAATCTGATATTCAAGCAGAGGATGTGTCTGAACAGTACTTGTCTTGTACAGACAGCCACATTTCATCTACAAGCTTTCAGCTCTGCCCTTCATCAGATTCTTTTTCGTGTAGCATATCTGTTTTGTCTTGTGTTGCCATCATTTTCACGGGAACGATTACGATTACTTGATCACTCACTTGTCCTGCTGTTCAGTAGCACCGTTTGCTTTTATTTTTTTAAAGATGTTCGTATGAAACTGTTTGCCTGAAGAAGGAAAAGAAGTACAGTTCTGTTTTGGTTTATAACTTGTTATTGGCACATGAAATATTCTCGTGAGTCATGTTTGTTTGCATGACGGTTCTTCACAGAGTCATGCTTGTTACTTTGTTTTTTTTCCCTTTCTATGACAGTAACAAGAGAGAATGCTTTGCTTAATATATCACATTGTTTGTTTTAAATTTAGCCAAACCTAAAGCTGGCCTGTCCTGTTTTATTTATTTTTCCCACTGAACCCTGCAGCCTCCAGGCCCTCGCCCTGTGGGTTGAATTCATGAGCGTGCTCCGTGTGTAGTCCATCCGTGGGGATGGGAAGTGGAGTCCGGGAGCAACGAGCACCACTGACGCAGGGAGAGGTGCTGCCGTTGGCGCCCTCCAGCCAGTCAGAGGAGAAATATGAGGTAAGGTCTCACCTTCACTCTTTTTCTTCAACGCCTAAAGAACGAAAAATGGATGTTATGTTATTATACATGATCAATATGTTGCCGTGGTAGCTTTGTGGTCAGGGCCGTGGATTTGTAATCCTGAGGTTGCAGGTTTGAGGCCAGGTTGTCAAATGTTTTGTGCACGTTTGCTCCTCTGCAGAAAGGAGCAGCTGAAAACAAATATCACTGTAATATTTTTGTTGTCTCATTTGGGTAAAAACAAACAAACAAAAAAAAAAACACCACACGATTTCTAAAAAAGAAAAGTGTAATTTCAAAAAACCTTTACAAATTTATGAATTGCAACACATTTTTTTTTTCAATTATTTTCAATTGAATTAATATTCAAATGTGCCGCCAACAAAATGTTTTTTGTTCAAGTGTTGTAATCTAACAATGCGCTTTACTGGATGCTGACTGACAAAAAAAAAAACAACCTCCAAATATATGAAGTTTAATGTAATTTATTTATATAGCACCAACAGAAATCATCTCGGGGCACTGAAGAGAAACATGTTGAACGAGTTGAAGTGTCCTCTATTTTTCCAGTCTTGATTCATTAAAAAATGTCAGACCACAGTCTGTTACCCGAGATGGGACTGGGACGTGTCTGACAGCAACATGATCACCACATTGTTTGGTGACTCTTTTCCAGGAGGAACAGCTTTAAACATTTCCTGAAACTTTAATAAAGTTCAACACAGTCTTATCTTGAAACCACTGTCCAGGCTAGGAAGTTATGAATAATAATAATAATAATAATAATAAAAAAACAATTTTAACCATGTGTAGTCAAAGTAAAAAAAACAAAAAACTTTAAGACACTCGCTGTAGGTTAATGACTGACGGGTCCCAGTAAAGACTGGGCTAACAAGCTGGGATCCTGAGGACAGATCAGTGTTGCAGCTGTGAAATGTTAATAAATTTAGACTGAACTGCACATAATTCCACTAGTACCATAGTATTTTTTTTTATTTGTCTGTATACTTAGACTTTCAACATTTTCAAAAGCTGCATATGTTTACTGTAGTTGATAAATTTCACTGTATCCTAATAAAATTACAAGAGTGACGTAAAGTACTGATAACCATTTTCTTGTTACATTCACTCTAATGCATCAGAACAATGATTTTACTCTGCGTCCTAAAGAAAATGGCTAAAGATAATTTTTGTGGCAAGGAATGGTAAACCTTTAAATGGATATTCTTATTAGCTTTTTGCCAGGCCAGAGGATAGTTCTCCACATTTCAACAAGCTATATTCCATTTGAAGTTTTTGAGACGGAGAAGTTGAAAATGAGAACAACTCAATACTGTATTATGAAATTTCTTTTTGCCAGCACAGGTCATTAATTTTTTTGGAGGTGCTGTTTGACTTGTACAGAGTGCTGCAAACATGTTTTTTTTTTTTCTTTCTGTATTTTGTTAAGATTTTTTTTTTTTTTGTATTAAATTTGGTTATTCAGTAAAACTAGACATGCCGACTCTATGTAAAATAAAAGGATCCCTGTTCAGGAGCTGGCTCGTCTAATGACGTTTGTGTGTTTGTGGTCGTTGTAATTACGGTACCCTTTTGTAATTTTACCCTAAAAATCAACGGATTGTCAAACAACTTTGTTCATAGATGTAGAATTACAGGATTCACTCTGTTGCTGCTGGTGACCCTAAAAATGATTTCTCCATGACTGCGCAGGGCATGAAGCGCACTCGATCCGTCCTCAATTCACTTTTCTCGGGGGCTTTAGCTGGAGCCGTAGCCAAGACGGCTGTCGCACCTTTGGACAGAACTAAAATCATTTTCCAAGGTAAGCAGGACGCTTTGCTCTCACACCGCCAGTGACCCAAATGACAAGGAATTAGGTCTAATATATTTTTGGAGAAAAACTGAACTGTTCCTAGGCCTGTCACCATAAACAATAAATCAATTAATCACATGATTAATGAAAATGATCGACTTTATGTTCATTTATCGGCTTTATTGTTTCTTCGTGTGTCTCTTTTTCTACTGAAGACACTGGATGACAAAAGGCTCAACTCCAGTGCTCTTCACTGACTCCTCCCTTTCTCTTTTCTCTTTAAAATTCATTTTTACCTTCCAAAATCACATTTTTGGATTGTTAAAAGCACAGACATAAATAATGTCTATGGTGAAAAGCAGCTAAGCTGAGAAGCTAAGCTATGAGCTAAGCTAACAGGCTGACCTCAGGGGAAAAAACATCCATCTTGTTGAAGCTCTAAAATTCATAGTTGATTCGTGTTAAAAGTTGTTTTTCTCTGTAAAAAGAAGCTGAGAACTTGTTTACTGATTTTTTTTTAACTAAAAGATTTGTGTAAAAATGCTATGCTAAACCACACTGAGCCTCCGCCTTTTTGTGAACTGAAAAAAAAAAAAGGGAGGAGACACCTGTGGGAGAGACGGCCCATGTCATGTCAAGGGGCCTCCCTCTCATCTTTAATTAAAGAGACAGGCTGCTCGCTCCCTCACTATCCAGCCTTCGGTTCAGAAAGTCTTATACTTACACTATCCGGTGGTCAAAAAAGGTACTGCACACAAAAATTAACCAACATTTCTTAAATATGACAATAATTATTGTCAAATTTCAAACGATATTATCGTTTATCGCAATAATTTCTGAGACAATTAATCGCCCAGCAAAATTTGTTATCGTGACAGGCCCAACTGTTCTGCATGATCATCGTTAATGCTGTTCACTTTCTTTGTTTTTTTTTTTAGTGTCCTCAACCAGATTTTCTGCCAAGGTAGGCCTGAGCAAGAATAACAGAACAATCCAGTTATTAATCTGCTTTTCTTACATAGCTGCAGTTAACATTAGCAGAAGGTTTTTCCAGCATAAATAATAGTAATCTTAAATATGTATAGGCCAGCACTTGCAGGATATATGACAATAAATAGTTAAAAAAATGTAACATCGACTGAATAATTGACCCACAGGCAGATATTTAACGTGTTCACTGCTTGCAGGAAGCGTACAGGTTGATTTACCGCACCTACCTGAAGGATGGTTTCTTCAGTTTGTGGAGGGGGAACTCTGCCACCATGGTGCGAGTCATCCCGTATGCTGCCATCCAGTTCTGTGCACATGAGCAGTACAAGAGGCTGCTGGGAGGATATTATGGCTTTCAGGGGAAGTAAGTGAAGCTTTTCTGAATTTTTTTTTTCACGTCAAGTAGTAAAGAAAAGAACTGATCTGTGTCTCCTGGATCCAGAGCTCTGCCTCCAGTTCCAAGGTTGCTGGCTGGGTCCATGGCTGGAACCACAGCGGCCATGCTGACCTATCCTCTGGACATGGTGCGGGCTAGGATGGCCGTAACGCCAAAAGAAATGTAAGACTGTTTTTATTTTACTTAAAGGATATAAATCAGTTTTTTTTTTTTTTTTTTTTTTTTTTTTGTCATGGTGGGATCACAATTCTACTAAAACGGGTTTTTAAAACAGGAGCTGGGATAAATTATAATCTATTTTATTCTCACAAAAACTGTTTTTTAATTTTTAATCCTGTTTAGGTACAGTAACATCCTGCATGTTTTTGTGCGCATCTCTCGAGAAGAAGGCTTGAAGACGATGTATCGAGGTTTCACCCCCACTATACTGGGCGTCATCCCGTACGCTGGCCTCAGCTTTTTTACTTATGAAACACTAAAGAAGTTGCACGCAGGTACCACACGTTCTTTTCACCTGCACACAGCTGATGTTTACGTGACGTCACGCTTCACTTCCTCCTCCTCCTTGCAGAGCACAGCGGCCGCCCGCAGCCCTACACCTTTGAACGTCTGGCCTTTGGAGCCTGTGCGGGTCTCATTGGCCAGTCGGCATCTTACCCGCTGGATGTGGTGAGACGGCGCATGCAGACCGCAGGAGTGACGGGTCACACGTACAGCACCATCCTGGGCACCATGAGGGAGATCGTGTCAGAGGAGGGCGTCGTCCGCGGACTCTACAAAGGTCTCAGTATGAACTGGGTCAAAGGGCCGATTGCAGTGGGGATCAGCTTCACCACCTTTGACCTCACGCAGATCCTCCTGAGGAAGCTGCATCAGATGGGTTATATTCGGTAGTTCTGATGGTGAGGGTGGAGTGATGCGCTCCGTATAAGCTCTCAGAAGGAGGATTTAAACAAACGCACAGCGACTCAAGATGTGTTGCTAGTATTAACTTCAAGTGCAATATGATCAAATACTTTGAGTGTGCGCACATTAATTATAACGCTCCTCCCCTGGTGAGCTAGACCCATAAGAAGTTTAAATGTACACACACACACACACACACACACACGGTCGTGTGTACAACAAACTCTTTGTTTCCAGTGATGAAGCCAAAGGTTAAAATCTGAGTTTGCTGCAGATTTTAAGAGGTTTATGTGCAAACGTGGTGGTTCTCGTTTCTCCCCGCGGACGCCAACTTTAACAAAGTTTTTCCTCGTGAGTTTATTGAAAGGACAAGTTTTTGACCCACGCGTCCTCAGTTGTGTCTCTGAATTCACAGCTCGGTTGTAGTTTTATCGGGTTTGTTTTATTTCAGTGCCAACGCTTTAGAAGTATCAGGAGTGCCTACGTTGTTGTTTCACGTTGGTGTTTTCACTGTGAATTCATCGTTCACATTTTGAAAGACTGTGAAAGAAAGTGTCGGATGTTTTTGTTGATCAATGCAGATCCCCCCCCCCCCCCCGTTTTATTCTCCCACTTTCAATAAATAGCATTAAGCAATATTATGGTCAGTTTTCCACAAATGGGACATTTTTATTCTGAAATGACATGTTAATGAGTAGAACACCACACAGGTTCACTGTTACGTTGCTGCTGACACTGTTCACAGGCGCTGCTTCAAACGCGGTCATTTAATGTTTTAATCTGATTTAGGATCAAAGTAGATTATTGGGTTTAACCTCTTCATCATCCTCGCCTGCATGCTGCTGGATTCAGTGTTGTCTTCCAGTCAGTGTGACAGTATATTATAAAACTTTGTGGAGCTGTGGCAGCGCGGGCACGTGGAATGACACGACAGGAAAAATTCAATCATCTATTAAAGCGGCAATGTGCGATCTCTGAATACACATTGGTGCTCTCAGTGTTGAACTTTATCTGAGCACATAATCAAACTCTAATTGTTACATGAAGCAAAAAATAAGCAACTTGTTTTACAGTTTGTGCAGCGTTTGGTTCGACACGTTATTGTTAGAACTGTACTGACGAAAGCTCACAGTTGCTGAAGACGAGCATCAGTTTCTATACTTAGACCTCACATACCACGCAGGAGCAAAGTGGAGCAGAGGGCTCGTTGTGTCGTTGATATCAGGAAACAGTGGACAGGCTTTGGAGAATGGATTCACAAAAGACCATTTTTGTGTTTAAATTCTGCTACAGCTGTCCAGCATATATGATTTATTCGCAATAATCGCTAGGGATGCGCAATATTATCGGTATGGTATTGGTATCAGCCGATATTAGTAAAGTTAAATATCGGCCATTCCATCAAAATAAATCAGATATAAAAGGCTTCTGTTTTAAGTTCATTTTAAATTTAAGAAGCTGTCAAGTATATCTATTAATACACTACTTTCTTGTCGCTTGTGAGCAGGTTGAGTTTAGATTTGTGAAAATTTACAGATTTGCACTGTTCAAGTGTTGTCAACTTTGACATTAAACATAATACAAATTGAAGTGTTACATAATTTTCTGCCCCCTTTTTGACATCTGCATTTGGTAGCAGGCCAAACTGACAAAGACCATGCAGAATAATGCGTTTTAATTCCACAGCAGAGAAAGTTATGTAGTCTCTGTAAATAGGGCTTGGAAAAAAAAGTCTGTATTGGTTATCAGTTATCGGCCAAATAAGTTTTAACATATCAGATATCTGCCAAAAATCCAATATTGTGCATCCCTAAAATCGCCACATTCTTTTATTAAGTTCCTCATCAGAGCTTGGGAAAGATTGTTTGACTCTTAGAGACTGTTTTTAACTGCACTAAGAACAGAATGTTTTATAGTTAGCTTTTTAAAATAAAGTGTTTTAGTACTAATGCTGGAAACTTTCTAGTGTTTGTTTGGATCTGAATTTTTTTTTTTTTAAATCGTACTCTTCACTTTTTAAAAACATTAAACTATCAGAAATGACACAAAATAGTCACTGAAGTCACATGTTGTCTTAAAAGAAAATGAGGTGACTCATTCAGGATTAGAGAAGCTGATTTCTTTAGTTTAGCATTAAGTTGAGTTGTTCAGCACTGAAACCATCCCCAACAGGAGGTTCCCGGCTGAACGAAGCATTAAAAATATGGAAAAAACGTGAACTTTTCCAGTATCAAGAACACATTATCAGTCTATTAATCAGTTTTTTACTGAGCATATCTTTGTAGAGCTCCCACTCGCCAACGGCTAGTTTCATCTGTGCAGGGAGCACATTACTGCCAATAACAGAGTAAGTTTTATTTTTTCTTATGACTAATTGGTGACAGATGAAGACCTAATGACAGCTTGATCTGTATTGCATTTCTTCTTTTGGTTCACAGCGACTGAAGTGCCTGACGAGAAACGTTAATGTTTTACTATAAAACAGCTAATTGTACTCGCCTGTTTCGAGGTTCGTCTCGTCTCAGTTTTGAATCTCTGAGTATTCAAGCAGCAGTTTTAGTTTTTGTAACTGAATGTACGAACGGCTGCACAGGTCCAGTTTTTATTTTATTTTTTTATGTGAAACTTGTCAAACATTGATTGCCTTGCAGAACATTTTAATCTGGAATGAGTTCATCACACCAAGATGTGAATTAATTTAAGATGGTTTAATAAGAAGATCAGAATTTAAAGTCTTTTTATATCAGAGGGTAAACGAGAAGCTGCAGGACTCGAAAAGACAATCATTAAATGCCATAAAGGCTTTTTTTAAAGAATCAAATCAAAGCTGGTTGACAGCAGCTTGGCTAGAAAAAGCACAAACGCTGTTTTCTTGGTGTATTTTCTACTTTTTTGTGTGTTGCAGCAGATAAGATTGTACAGATTTATCTGGGTGCTGTTCTTTGAATTTTTTGTGATTTGTGCCAACTAAAAGTTACTCACAATAACCCTTTGTTCAGTCGCCAGTAACGACAATGTTTGTGGGAACCTGTAAATGTCACACTCTTAAAATAAAACTGGATGTTGACATGTTGATTTGTGCTTTTCTGTCCCTGAATGTTTGTGCCTGTGGGAAAATGTTTAGATTTGGAAATGTATTGAATAAAAAAGTTTTGAGCAGCACCTTCTCATAGTGGATCAACCAGTTTGCTGCTGACAGACAAAACTAGTTGTTCACATGCAAAAGAAGGGCCATCAACCTAACAAATATCTACATCACTCCAGAGTCCAGGGCCTGTCTTGTGTAGAATGTTGGTTTGATGGAAACCATCATTGTGTTGAGAACTTGTCCATCATTAAAAAGGGCCGGAGGCCTGCGTGTTCAACTGTTATTGTATCACTCAGCCCTTTGTGCAAGCGGCCTTCAGGGCACTAATGATCAACTGATGGTCTTCCTTTTGCATGTGAACAACTAGTTTTGGCTGTCACCACCAAACTGGTTGATCACTATGAGAAGGTGCTGCTGAAGACTGTTTGTGCAACTCCTCAGACTGATGAAGTCTTTTGGATAAAAGATGAAACGTTTCAACAAAGAATCTGACCAGAGGACCTGACTCAACCTCGTTAGATTTATCTACCTGGATTATTGAGCCTGCATCAGGACTTCATGGGCAAAATATTTGTAAAAATATTTAAAGGTGACTAGAAAATTAGTTATTGTGTGAAGAAAATACTGTACATCTAAATGGCAATTGTAAAGTCACCACAAACTTGACACCAAAAAAATCAAGGAAGTGTTCAGCATGGTAAAAGTATTTAAAAAATAATGATGAAAATGTGTATAAAACAAAAATGGATTACATAAACGCTTGAATTTTTGTTTTTATTATTATAGTTTGTCCCATCAATTTCACCCTAAATTCGTTGACCCTGGATGTAATGACATTATCTCGACACAAGAGGGTGATCAAACCCAAAGAACGGTTTTGTCTGCAGTTCTGCATATCGCCGACAGGTGGCAGCAGCTCCGCAGGCTGGAGGCAGAAACCGATGGGAGCTGCGTCTCTGCCCGGAGGCCGCGCGTTCAACTTGACCGTGAACTCAACGCAGTAACAAAAGCATCACAATTAATAATAATAATAATAATAAACAGTGTTGACAAGTTATATCCATTTATATTAAAACATGTCAAATGTGTGCTATTAAACGTTTACAGCAACAACACTTATTTAAAGCAAAGGGATGTTTTACAAAACGAGAAAGCATTTGTTTGAATTTCATCACATATTTCCAGATTTGTTGTGCTTAAAATTGTATTGGCAACAAATGAGAATAAAAAATCAGGAGACACAAATAAAGAAAAGAAGACGTAATTAGAGAGTGAGAGGGGAGGGAAGGATGGAGGCTGCTGGAGGATGTGGTTGCTATAGATACTTGGCACCACTCCGGATGGGGGCAGAGCCAATTTGCATTCATTCAGATGATAGTTGTTGCTCTCTCAGTCTCCCCCTGAAATAAAAACAGCACTGGAACCATTGCGGGCGGGGGGGGGGG
>JARVGV010001740.1:20739479-20760526 GCA_031762435.1 Hypsolebias longignatus | reverse complement strand
CAGGGGTCTGCAACCTGTGGCTCTGGAGCCACATGCGGCTCTTTGGTTCCTCTGCAGCGGCTCTTTCAAACTTTGACCAAAACTAACATAGAATTATATTTTGTTGGTTGTTATACCAACAACAAAAAAAGGACTAGTTTTAACAGTTTTCCTGTCATTTCTTTTGCAAATATGTGAATACTGTACTCGAATAAATACAAGGAGTAAAACATACTAACGTTAACATTATGCTTTATTTCTATACTTAAATCATTTTTTCCACAGCTAAGAACATGGCATAGGTCCGCATATTTCAGTTTTTGTTAATTAAAGAAACTCCCCCCCATTCCCCAAAAATCTGGCCCTTTCATTTGTTTTAAATTATAAAAAATATGAACAATGTTAAAAATAATTAGAAGTGTCTCCCTTACCATTATACAAGCAGGGCACCCTGCTCTGTCAACAGAACCGAGAGTCCCACCTACCAAACCGAAATGTGCCCCCCTCCCCATGTCAGCAGTGATGTAGCACAAAGCTGGTGGTGTGCAATACAGGCAAGCTAGCTAAAAAACAAAGGTTGCGCTCATGCTACCTCTTCCGTCACGCTAAACCCTCACGCTGAAACTCCACCCCAAAAATTGTTGGTACAAACAGCTCACAGGTCAGACGTGTGCTGCCCGGCCCATGGGCCACCAGTTGATAATCACAGTTGCAGCATGTTGTTGCGTCTCTGAACATTTTAAATTTAGTTTAGATTAATTTAGTGAACGAAGGCTTAAAAGTGGCTCTTTTGATCGTAAAGGTTGCAGACCCCTTCTCTAGACAAAGACATACTAACATGGTCATAAACATTGTCACCCTTTCATCTTTGCTGGTGGGCAATAATGATTAACTAAAGATCTTTTCTGACACTGAAAGGAAACTTTCAAACCACATCAATGCTCTTTGAGCTCTGAGATTCTCTGATTAATCATCGTCCGTCCTTCAGAGCGCAGCTGAAGGCCTTTGACTGAGGGAAAAAAAAGTAAATAAAAGCCTGTGGAAGGATTTTATAATTTATTATTATTATTATTATTTTATTTTATGTTTTGGCTGTACTTGTTGCATCTGAAAGCGCAGCCTGCGTCTCTAACTCCGAGCAGCAGGCTTGGAGGATTTTCGTAGAGAAAATCGTTTCCCTCAAAGACAAATCCATGAATTACAAACAGTGAAAACCAGCTCGTCCGCACTCTTTTCCTATTTCTTTTGTTTCGTGGAGGTCCAACGGGCTTGCAGAGCGTTACGTGTTGGCAGTGAGTGGAAGTGGTTTTCAAACAGTGGGTTGAGTGTTTGTTGAAACTGTGTTACGAAGATGCTGATTTAATTCTGAGGCAATTTATGTGGCTGCGGTGCTTTTTGAGCTTCCGACTCCGGCACTGAGATGTTTGCTTCTGCCTTCGCTGAGGTTTTTAATCTTATTTTAACATGTTTATCACAAGGTGTCTTTCTCTGCTTTAAATATACACTGTCACCTTGAGCTTTGACAATTTATTTTACTCATGGAGGAAAATTGCAGGTTTCAAGCTGATGCTTTAATTGTTGTTTAATGTTAAAAGATGGAGAGAAAAAGTTTGCATTGCTGAAAAGCACTGCATAATTGAAGAGTAGAATTTTCTGATGCTAAAATACAAAACATTCATAATACAAGAAACTTGATTAAAAATATAACTGTTTAAATTTGTAATTTAATTCAACTTTTGTCAATAGCTACATAATATTATATCCTTGACATGACTGTATTTGTTTCCCCGTCACCTCCATGTTGGTGTCATTTAGCATTTTCAATCAGAAACCAGTCACTCATGTGTAATAATGTGAAGACTCGCTCAGTCTCATGAATTTGATCATAAAGGAATAGTTCAGACTTTTTGAAGCAGTGCTGTATGGCATTGTTTGCAGTCATCAGTATCTTACCTGCACTGGAAATTGTTCTGAGAACTATTAGTTTGTATTTCACTCATTAGTTCTTTGAGAAGGAGATGAGCTAACAACCAGTCTGAACAGGGTCAGGACCAAAACAATTTTTTACTGTCGATTTCATGCAAATTGTATTTTCCAAACCTTTAGGTATCAGTGCTGCATTAAATAGTTACTCATACTGAAGACTGAGTGGACTTAGTCCATTATCCGTCTTGGTTCATGTGAAACACTTGATAAAATAACCAAATAAATAAATGTAACTGGGAAAAGTAACTGTTTCATAGAAAAATGAGGCAGTGTCAGACAATTAAAACAATAAAACAATTACATAATGTGCTAATAAACTGTGCCTCTTTCTAATAACGACCTTTTAAAAA
Source organism: Hypsolebias longignatus (assembly GCA_031762435.1). Lineage (NCBI taxonomy): Eukaryota > Metazoa > Chordata > Actinopteri > Cyprinodontiformes > Rivulidae > Hypsolebias > Hypsolebias longignatus. The sequence continues at coordinate 20,758,211 of JARVGV010001740.1, read as the reverse complement.
TATTGTGTTATAAATGGTTTATTCATGGGTTTGTAAACACTTAATAGAGCATTGGCTATCATTTATGAAACAGTTATAAAACATTGTTCATACATTAGGTACCGGTAGATCCTGTTTTTGGCAAGATGCACTTTTAATAATTTCCTCATAACTTGGATTTGAAAAGTCAAGCATCTGTCAAGGTGCAAGGTTCAAGGAGACTTTATTGTCATTCGCATCACATGTGTTACATGATGTGGAATGAAATTGTGTACCCTTACAGTCAGTAACCTACCTGTATGTAAATGCTAAAATCTGTTTTGTTTTTTTAGCAACAATAAAAGTGATTTAGTTCAAAAAGTAAGCTGCAAATAGCTGAGTTTCTTTGAATGCATGAAAGTCCAGCCCTTCATGTTGCCACTCGGTGATCAGTGTATGAACAGTTTTATAAATGCTTGTTAATGTTATATACAGTGTTTACAAACTGTTAATGCCTTAATGAAGCACTTAATTTTAGCAAGTGCTATACACAAAGTATCAATTTCTCAGGGAAAATGTCTGCTTGATATACAAACTGAGAATGATTGGAGCAGTGTCTACTGCTGGTAAGATATTTACTACTTATATCAACCTCAGAACATATTTTCCCAAAAAAATAAAATAAAATAACTCAAATCTTTAATAATATATTTAAACATGATAACAAGTGTTTTGCTGTTGTTTGTTTTTATAGCCCTCTTTGCTGATATTGATCTAAGTTGGGGCTATTCAACAGTGACTTCAATCCGGTCCACTTCATTAAATTTTGTTTTATTTTTTCTGGATTTGGGTTTTGAGTTCTGTCTATTCAATAAACAGAACCCAAATCCAACTCAATTTTATTACATTGAATCATAAATGCAATAAGCTTTATTGCATTTATGATTCAATGTAATAAAAAACAAATTTAAAAGGTAACAGATCATTTTAAACTTTGGTTTATTTATATAATGATTTTAATTGCTGGATGTTCGGCCCCTGAGCCGGTGGCTTTCAGAAACTGTGGCCCCCTGAGCAGTTTTGTTGAATAGTCCTGATCTAAGTGATCCAAAGGCTCGCTATGAAGTGGAACCAAATCTTTGGTTCTATTGAAACCTTGTTGTCACTGGATGTTTTTCTTCACTAAGTCACAGTTTTCCTGGTTTTGATAAATGTGTTCAGTGCTGCTACAGTACAAAGAGCAGCTGATGGAAATAGAACAGATTACACATGTTTGTTTTCTGGTCTTTGGCAAAGTGCAGCAACTCTATCCGATCATTTTTTACCATTCTTGAGTCATTGCTCTGATTTTTGGACTCATTGCTTGTTTTGTGCCCTATAAAGGTTTGTTTTCCTGGGGAAGTTCATGGTTCATCAGTCAGCCTGTGGAGAAAACCACAGCAGCCAGTGAAGATTCATCCACTCATCTGGCATCGACTTTGGCATCATCCACGGGTTCTCCGACAACAGAGAGCATCAAGATCTCAGAGAACTCTGAGACTCACACGCCCACTCTCTCCAGCCTCTCACCTGAAACCACCTCCACTGAGAAAGAAACATGGATCACAGTGGAAATAGACACAACAACAACCCAAGCTGCTGGTAAGAGGCAGGAAACGGTGACGTCCAGAGCCGGTGGCAGAGGAGGAAGAGGAAGGGGGAGAAAGAACAAAGGGGAGGACAGGAGCCGAGGGGAGGAGAGAGGGAAAGGAGAAGAAGAAGGAAGTGGAGAAATCACTGGTGCAGAAGCAAAAGGCGAGATCCAAGTCTCCCGTCGACCAGTAGGGACAAGAGAAAGGTCCAGAGAACGAAACAGAGAGCGGGGTCACAGAAAAGGACAATCCTCCAAGACCACCACCATGGCCACCACTGTCACCAGCAGCCCTCTCGAAGCCGCAGCAATGACCACAACTGAGCCCGACAGGGACAACTCCACATCCCAACACCAGCCCACCATATCGGAATCAGAAAACTCATCCCTGTCAGTCTCACAAGAACAAGAACAAACAATGCCTCCTTCTCCATCGCCGTTACCAACATCCTCACCATCTACCTCACGGTCTACTACGACGTTCACCTCACCATCTGCATCTCCTTTTGAACCCACACAGACAGAATCCCTTCATGAATCTCACTCCCTCCATTCATCACCATCTGATCTCATTTCTTCCTCCTCCCCTCCAGACATTTCCTCCACCCCATCCTACTCCCCCTCTCCATCCCCGTCTCCTTCCCAGCCCACATCGCAGGCTCACACCGTTCAGCCAGCTACGTCTCCTCACACAGAGAGCAGTAACTCTACAGATGACCTTATCACACTTCAAATGGTCCCAGAGGAAGGCCTGTCCGTTAACACATCTCTAGAAGAGCCCCTGTCGCCGCCGGCACCCCAAGATGACGAGGAGGCTGCCTGGTCTCCTGTTGTGGGTTCGGGGGCCCTCTTACCTGGCAACATGGAGGAGGAGAGCAACAGAGGAGGAGCCAACATCAGCACCACAGCTCTCAGTCCAACAGGTGAGCTCATCCTTATTGTCATTTAAACAAATCTTTGTGTTTGAGAGTATATTTTCTGTGACGTTGCTGCCTTTTGATATGCTTTAAGAAATCATAATGAATCAGGGACCGTACCCTAAACAGAAAATAGTTTGTGTTTCTGGAAAGGAAGCGACCATGTGTTTTATTTAGCAGATGGCTCATAGGGTAACTGAGATAAGGGTAATTTTACCCTTTACATCAATTTGTTCTTTATAATTTCTGTTTTCAAACTATACATTTTCTGTCCAAATAAGGTAATATTCCTGTTAAATTACTTCCTGGTGCTAAGCAAGCATTTCTCTGAGTGTTGCTTTGACAATATCTGCACATTAAGTGGTTTGAAGACAAACAGTAGATGTTAAAGGTTGTTAAAGCTGCAGTAGGAATAAAACCAGTGAGAGGAGAAATATGACTTTACTTCAAATGTTTTTCTAACCATTCAGAGGGGACAGACTCTTGCATTACTCTGCATTTTTATCTGCTTGCTGGCGTTTTAATAACCCAAGCTGGTTAAATGTGTGACTCACAATGAGTCTGAAAAATAGATTGCTACCAACACATGGCTGAAGGTCAGATGAATAAAATGTTAACATTTGAGAATAAATGTGATTAAATAATTTCACGAGTGCTGATCTGCAGTCAAGCGTGCAACCAGGAACAGTTTCCTGCTTTGCAGCCTGTCAGGTGACACAACAGACTTTCCTGAGAGTTATTGGGCGTGACTTATTTGTATGCAACCATCCTCAGAAAACAGCGTCGCAGTGAGCTCCATAAAACCAGCTGGAATAAAATATAGCTCAAAAGAAAAAAATATATATAAGTGTACTTTTAGGCTTTTAGGCTTTTAGGCTTTTAGGCATTTGAATAAAAGCATGTTAGAGACATTTTGTTAAAACCCTAAAGCAGCAGCGTCACCTTGTGAACAAATAAAAATGATACAGTGAATATTAAAGTAATGTTTTATGACCACATCTGAGCAAAAATTGGTTGTTTTTTTTATTTTTAAATGGATGTAGATCATCCCAATAGTTTTTTTCTTTGTGTTTTAACAAAAATCTGCAATTGTAATAATCCATATTATTTAATTTATTTCGACTATTCCATTATAGGGAGAAAATAATTATAATTATTGTATTTTCTGGCGTATAGTCACAGTTTTTTGTTGCATAGATTGCCAGTCCTGCGACTTATACACCGAATCAACTTATATAAATATTTTTCCATATTCTTAACGTAAATTTTGACTGATGCTTTAAATGTTCAGTCATAATGACATGAACCAGAGTAAACATTAACATTTGCAGCTACTAGAGGGGTGAGAGGGCCTTTGCTATAATGTCGAACAAACAAACAACTGTTTTAAAGTGTTAATCTTGTTAAATTTCAAAGCACTGCAACAGCGAGTCCTCTCGTGCGCGCTCGTTTCACTCAGCTGGTGCAGGTGCAGGAACGCTGGAGAGCTCGCGGCTCCAGCGTTCCTCCGCCGCCCGTGCCGGCGTCATGCCAAAAATCCACCCACGTTTCCCAGAGGTCAGCGCTGACTCATAATAAACACAACTTATACGCCGAAGCGACTTATATATGTTTTTTTTTCCTCTTCTTTATGCTTTTTTTTTTTTTTTTTTACACTGATACGACTTATACGCTGGAAAATACAGTATATGTTTACATTAAATTACCAGTATTCACTATTTACCCTGCTGTTTTAAGATGATGGTGCTAAACCACTGCTAATGCTTTCATTTTTGTTGGTTAAAACAGAAAAGCCATCTGATTTAATCCAAGAAGACTTTTGTCTGGGCAAATTCACCCCCTTTGAAGTCTGAAAAGAAAATGTAAATTTCAGATTTTATTTTGACGTGCTTTGAGGTGATACTTAAAGGTTTGAAAGATGGCTATCTTTATACTTGAGATTGAACTGAGTAGTTAGTATTGTAGTAATTTGGTTAGCCAAAAAAAAAAAAACAAGCAAACAAACAAACAAAGAGATCTTTTTCACAATCTTCATGTGGTAAATTGAGTAATTTAGCTTGCACACAATCTGCAAAAACCATAAAATTTGTTCAGTGCATGAAACATAACTTCCACTGACATGCGCTGCTTTTTAGAGTCAGGTTGTGGAAGAAGAAGATGCATGGTTTGCGTTTATCTGCTTCAATAAAATTAAAGAAGACAGTTGTTTCAGTCCTTATCAGTATTTGACATGATGCTGTGCTGCAAAATGATGAAAAAGACGGAATTATCCTTTAAGTCAACGTTCTCATTTTCTTTAACCTTGCCCTTGGATGATTTATTCAAACAATTCAGTATTTTTTTTCCCACTCAGGTACATAGCTTTTATTCACACAGTGAGCCAACACCCCATCCCCACCACCGTCCACAGTCTGATGATTAAATCTGCAGCACCCTACGTCTCAGCAAAGAGCCGGGCTGGCCACCTGCTTTACTACTCGTTTCGTGCTTGATAATGAGAGCAAGCACAGGAAACATCCTTTCACCGAGTGTCTAAAAGCCCCATGGGTATTGTGCTTATCGTGCGTTTCCGTGCTGGTTTGTTTTTTTGTTGCCTCTGAAAGCAGCTCATGTTTGTGACAGAGAGCGGGGAGTCTGCTGCAGACGGAGAACAGCTGTACACTGTATCGACGAGGAGCCAAGGGCGACCATCTGGGACGTTGCTGCCGAGCACGAGGGTTGATTGATTGACTGAGAGACCCTGGAGCCGTGCGGGCAGAGGGGCTAACACGAACCCCAATGATATTTTTGCTCCACAACCAGCTGAGCTGAATAGGACTAGATAAACAGATGTTCTGCTTTTATTTCTATTTCACATACAAAAGTTCAAATCCAGTTCAGTCTCTTTTTTCTGGAGGTTCATAAAGGTGGTGGTGGTAGTTAATATTTCCTCACCTGACTGGATCAGAGAGCACTCCATCCTTCAGCTCAATCAATGAGAATGAAAAGGAGGCGAGAAGCTGAAGGTTGGGTTGCAGGATTTTCCTTCAGCAGCCGTGGATTCTCGTATTTCTTTTCACAGTCAGGTCTTCCCAGTCGGAGATTCTTTCCACAACTTCATACTGCAATCAGTTCCTTTTGACAAACGTCAAGACCTTGTGTGAATCCTGACTTGGCATGTTCGCCGTTCCCTTTCTATTTTCAAACAGCCGTCCTAAATCCACCCATGTGACTTCTTTGTTAAAACTGTGTCTATGCTCCAGCTTGACATCCCAGTAACACAGAAATGGCAAACCCTTTGTTCCCTAGACTGTGCCTGTCTGTAGACCTGCTGCCTCTCCTGACTTGTTCTCTTCATGCATGCGTGGGTTTTCTCCAGGTACTCCGGTTTCCTCCCACAGACCAAAAATCTGCATGTTGGGCTGATTGTTAACTCTAAACTGTCTCTGAGAGTGTGAATGGTTGTCTTGTTTGTCTCTATTAGTGTCCCTGTGATGGACTGGAGACCTGTGTAGGGTGTCCCCCACAGCTGGATATGGACAGCAGTGACAAGAAATAAAGAAGTGGATAAAGATAATGGATGGATGGATGGATGGATGGATGGATGGATGGATGGATGGATGGATGGATGGATGGATGGATGGATGGATGGATGGTACCATACCACACCATTTTATTTATAGGGCACTCAAAACAGCGACAAGGCCAACCAAAGTGCTGTGTCTTTCTATCGACACATAACACACACAGTAAGTTGTGATGGGAGCTGAAATGACTATAGCTGCACATTAATCTTGTTTTTAATAGAACCGTTTCCAGTAAATAGATCTTGAGTGGCTCTTGTGAAGTCGACCTGATTATAAAATGGTTTTGTTCGGCTGGTGATCGTCAACATGGAAGTTCTTCACATCACATCTGACAGCTGCAGTTTCATGTCTCGGTTTCAAATCTTTTATCGATTGTTTTTACACCGGATGTCCTTCCTGACTCAACCACCACAGCCCTTCACTCCACGCAGACGGCCGTGGTAGCTTGATGACCAGGGCTCAGGGAAGCAGATGTGTGCTTTGCTCAAGGGCTTAGAGTGGGGAAATGAGGGTGAAGGAAGGTGTGTATGGTTCACCTTTACCTTTACCACCCAAACTTTTGTTCTTGGTCCTGGGACTTGATCCTGCGAACTCTCGATGACAGGCCTGCCTTCTTAGTCCTCTGCTCCGCCACTCCCCCATTCAAAATATGTAACTTTAGTTGCAAACTTTCCCCGTAGAAATACATTGAGATCTCTTCAGTTTATTTAAAAACATTATTTCCTTAAAAAAAAAAAACACTCTATTTTTGTCTTTCTGCTACTTTTAGCTAACATTTTGCAACTGTTAGCACAATATTTATTCACTACCGTTTTGTTACTTTAAGTTCGTGTTTTTCTGCTTTTAGCACAGCTAGCTTTTAGCTTGTGCTACTTTTATCTTCTAGTTCAACTTTTAACAAGCATTTTACTGCTTTTAGCTCGTAGCTAGCATTCTGCTTCTTTTAGTTTCAACTTCTTCAGCAATTTTCAGCACTCAGACTTTGCCCTGCATTTCACAGAAAATGCAGATTTTTCCAATAATTAGCTGTTCGGTCATATAGTAAGTTTCTTTCGGCTGCTCCCCTCGTCAGGGCTCACCATAGCGAGCAAGCTCACATGACAGATTTGGCGCTTTGTTTTACGCCGGATGCCCTTCCTGGTGCGACCTGGGCTCAGATCAGGTTCACAAAACTGCAGCACTGATCACCAAGCTAACGCAGCCCCCATAAGTTCACGCATAAAAAAGCCCACTATTTTCTGTGCCAGGAGAAAAGTATCCCAGCACTGTCTCAGCAACATATCTACAATACAGTATATTGCTTCTTTCCGCTGATTGTTGTTGTTTGTTTGTTTTGGTGTTGTGCAGAGCAGAGGATCGTCCACACTGTCAGCTCTTTTCCACAGAGTATTGATTTTTCTGCACCACTCACTTTAATGAACGACCAACCACGCCGGGTTTATCTAACACGCTCACGTAAAATCTGCAGTAAATCTTCCTGTCAGAACAGCTGATATTTGTCAAGATGTGCCACGACCTTGAGTGACGTGAGGAGTGCAAATGAAATGCACACACGGCTTCAGCCGAATTCAACCTGTGAGAAAAGACGAGTGGGATGAAGCATTAAATTTCAGAACAGCTGGAGACATCGCTCCTGCGCTCGTTTGACTGAAAACCTTCAATCTGCTGTTATTTTAACGCTTAATCTGAACCTTCACTGAGGAGAATGTTGTCGCTGTTGAAATGTGGTTACTGAACAGAGCCACGGTATTGATTTTTACTCATGTAAACACAAACAAACAAGCCTTCACGAGCTGACACCACCCCACCCTTCGAGCCCCCTTCAGTGTCAGAGGCTGAGCTGGCAGAACAAAGACCCCCACAGCTGAGCCTCGGCCGACGCACTGAGGGAGCGGCGGTTTTTCAAAGGCCTCAAGTTGTAATAATGAGCAGGTCGGAGGGAGGAAACACGTGGTGGTGGGTGAATTGATATGTAAATGTGCATTTGTGGAAGGAGACCACACGCACGCAGACATTTAGGGGGTGAATGGTGGAAAGTGAAGCGCTCGGCAGGAGGTCTGCTCATTTCTGTTGAGGACGGCTAACGTCTGAAGTTCTCACGCTGCTCGCCACGCCTGGCGGAGTGAGCAATGCTTTGCTTTCCACGTGGTAACCATGGCAACCGAGGCTGCGAGTGGATCTGAGGGTTGAAGATCACTGGCTTTGGATGCCGCTGAAAAGAGTCGGAGGGGGAAATGGATACGCACGTGCTGCAACTGCAGGCTTTGGTTGGCTGACCTGCACAGATGGAAAATCAGTGTGGCAGACTTTATTTATTTATTTATTTTACTTTGTTGTTTTTTTTTTTTTTTTTCAAATCAAACACTGATGTGTGTTAAACTGAAAATCCAAGTCAAGCCAGCAACATTAGGCTCAAATCTTCAGGTTTTAGAGAAGAAGGAAATCAATCTGTTGACTTTGGCTACGTTTGATGAGGAAATAAACATCCCTAATTAATCCCATCGCTCATGTCTGTGTGTCTCATTTAGCCGAAGTGGAGCCCTGCGTGACGAACCCATGTCTGCACGGAGGGAAGTGCCTTCCTCAGGGAGCTGGCTACAGCTGCTACTGTCCACAAGGATATGCTGGAGAGAACTGTGAGATCGGTGGGTCATGCACACATGCACACTAAAATATTTGTAAAAAATCACACCATAAGCTTTTACGATGGCCGTCTGGCAGGTCAAAGGTCATGCTGTCTCTTGCAGAGTGAGAGAAGATGGAGTAAGAGTTTAAAGGGTGTGACTGTCAGAGAGGGATGATGGTTCTGGTTATCAGTTGGGACAAATGTACTGAAAAATAAAACACCGTGATGCTCAAATGAAAAATCAACATGCATTACTCACATTTTGTCTATAGCTTTAAATAAATATTTTATTTTTTTGTCTTTCTATTTACCTGCCTATAGCTTTTGGCGTTCGTTTAATATATTTTAATAGGTTTAAAAACATGAAACTATTTTGAATTTGTGAGCTGTAATTGTAAAATTGAATTTTCTCCCTTCTCGTTTGATGTGTACAGTATTTAAATTCAGTAAAATCCACTTTACAATCTTAAAGCAAACAAAACACTGTCTAAAAGTTATAAATATGTAAAGTTTATAAATGATTCATCTGTTTTTATCTGAACTTCAATCAGCTGTTTTTGACATAAAAACAGAATCAGGACCATAAAAACTACAAAAACTAGATGAATAAAAATGTTTGTCTTCAGATTTATGTTAATATTTTGATTCTTCAAAACAGTTTCTGAATCTCAGACTTGAGAACAATGTGACTGAGGTTGTTAAAATAATATTAGAAAAGGAAGCACATCTCCATTCAACTACAAACGAAAACAGTCAATTAAATTTGGAGCGCATTAATTTCTGTCAGGCATCTTTTCACTTCATGCTGTAAACATTTTGGAACAAATTAAACCAGCCTACATTCCAGTTTTTATATAGAAAGCTGCTCGCAGCAAAAAAAAAAAAAAAAATATATATATATATATATATATATATATCTTCTTATCTCAATATAATCTGCTTTATTCTTTCACTGGGGAGTTTAAAATCAGACAAACTTCGGCTTTAAGCTGATTTTTGTCTATTAATTGGCAATTTGTGAGAAGTGAGAAGAATTTTGCAAAATAACACAAGTTCATATCCCTAGTTTCCATCTGAATTTCATCCATCCATCCATCCATCCATCCATCCATCCATCCATCCATCCATCCATCCATCCTTCCATCCATCCTTCCATCCATCCTTCCATCCATCCTTCCATCCATCATCTTTACATGCTTCTTCTGTATCTGGTCATGGGAATCACTGGTGCCCATGTCCAGCTATCACTGTGTGAGAGGCAGGGGATGCCCTGGAGTGGACATGTCTCTAGAGTCACCAATCAGCCTAACATGCATGCTTTAGGTCTGTGGGAGGAACCCGGACACAACCCACACATGCACGGAGAGAACATGACCATTTCTGGGTCATGCTTTTTTTTAGATTGGGCAGCCTTCTCACTGAGAGGCGGCAGCTCTACCAACTGGGCCACCGTGCCGCCCCTTTCGCTATTTCATTCATCTTTAAAAGAGCTACATTTTCATAAACAGCTCAGTTACATTTTGCTGGAAGATTAAAGTCTATAAACTTTTTAAAGGCCTTGTGATCTTTTTAGTTACTCTCACGCTCTGCAGCCTACTTTTCTGCCTAACCATAAAAGTAATTTTGAATCTTTCTCTTGGCAGAACTCCCTCTGTCTGACAATGAAATATGGAGGTCCTGGAAGAGGCTAAAGGTCGTTGATTTGAGCTGTCAGACACGTTTAGCTCCTCACGGTCGATGACCTTTTACATTGCTCAGCGATTCTGCTTCAAACTAGGAAACGGTTAAGAAGTGAAGACTTTGAAGTGATGTTGATGGCGTAGGGTTTTATCTCAAAACATTGTGAGTTTTAATAGATTTCTACAGACATGTGGGTTATTTTGTTGTCTCGGGTCCCAAAAAAAACAGCGTCACGGTGAAAACTACGTTGTCATATTTTATAGATTTTGACCGTTTTGTCATTTAATTGTTTCATTGGTTGTTTGTTTCATTGCCATAAAGCACAGTATATTGTGGAGCAGCTGCTTGGATTTGTTGCTGCTGCTGCTGAAAGTCGCCTCGGCAGGAGAGACTTCTGCCAGAATGAAAGGGGAGGAAGGGGAGGGCTGTGAAACCAAACCCAAACCCTCTGGCTGCTCAGCCTCTCTGCTGACTCATACAACAAATTTATAGCTGCACTGTAGTTGCATTACAGTAAAAGGCACGTTGAAGCAGCTTTTCACATCCTCAGACTGTTGTTTGTAAATAAAAACTATATATACAGGGATATAAAACAGATCAAAAACACGATGAATAAAAAATGTGGGCTCCGTAAACACGCCAAACAAATGTTTTAACACTTACCGTAACTTCGTTTACGAGAGGATGAGACCAAGACATTAAAAATGGAGGGAATCATTCATCTGCATTCTGCTCACACCCTGTTTGAATTATGATAATGCACTCGCCATCACGGGCACGTTTCAGTATTTAAAGCAGGACTAATACGCGGCTCATTTTGTGTCAGATTTTGAATTGCTGCACATTTCCCTCGTTTGGTCTTTTACGAGCGCCGCTCGAGATGAATACATTATTTGGATTTGACGCCTAATGAGATCTGCAACTGGTCTCCTCTCGCTGCCTCTTTCTCCGCAGACGTCGACGACTGCCAGTCCGAGCCATGTGAAAATGGAGGAACTTGCGTCGACAAGATTGATTCCTTCCTCTGCCTTTGCCTGCCGAGCTACGGGGGAGACATGTGTGAGAAAGGTGAGACTGCAGTCGAACAGATGGAGAATTATCTGTGAAGCTGTGCAAGAGGAATTGTCATGCGTTGCTTATTTGTGTGAAATGAAACTGGACAGTGTAGCAATATGAGTCATCGTTATGCTTGCACTATTACTACGCATCTATTTGTCATGTCAAAAGAAGCGCAGTTTGCTTTACTGTGGGAATGATCCTAATCCTAATCAACAATCCTAAATGTGCTGTACGTATAAAGTCTACATCACAAAGTATCAGAAACTAAATACCTCCAGAGCGACACCTGTTATTATGATTCAGAGTATCAGAGTCAGAGTCAGAGATTCTTTATTGTCATTCGCACCCCATGTGCGATGTGGTGGAAAGAAATTATGTACACACGGTCCCAGTTAAATCTGTACAACTGCATGTATTTGTACCATTAGCAGAATATCTCATGAGACGTGATTCCAATGAAACATTCAGAAAGTAATTAGCTATACGTGTGCAAATTATTCACTTTTGGAGTCAACCCATTTCAAAATGGCCAACACAGCTACATGACCTTAGTTTGCACCAAAATATGGCTATACCTTTAGAGATTTTTGCAGATTTTGAGGAAAGATTTGGTGAGGTAGTAGCTGAGAGTCGTTTACAACTCATAGATCAAGCACTAACAAGGCACACAAGATATTGCATTGTTGTGTGAAATTATTTTTGGGGTTTGACCAAAATGAATACAACTCCATTGTTTTTTTTTTTTATTAACATAGGATGACCTTAGTCTAACTCTGACATGGAAAGCAGAAACGGAGATGAATTCCTTCAATGAAAACTAGACCTTTAATTGGAAGAAAAGATTTTTTGTTTTATCTGAAGCCATAAAATCATGTTTTTCTTATTTATGTGGTAGAAAAAAGTGCTGTGGCACTAAGTGTTATGTGTTGTCATCATTAAATGTTCCCATACGTTAGAAATTAGTTATCTGCATCTATCCCATCCCACCTGATACACCCAGGTGGAGCAGTGGGCAGCTATTGAACACCTGGGGAGCAATTAGGGATTGGGTGTCTTGCTCAGAGACACCACGACATGTGGGCATGGCCAGGAGTCAAACTACAACTTTCTAGTATTCTAGTAACTAGTATTTGCAATCTGCATTCATTTGTTTTATTTTTACTGCTGGCAACTATAGTCATTGTAAGAAGTAAATATTTTAAATTTATGAGGTCGTGATAAGAGCTGTGTCCTCACCATGTCTTGAAATAGTAAAATACAACTTCATGTAAACAACCATCCATGTCACATTACAAATTATATATTTTAATTCTGTGTGAGCTTATAGTCTCTTATACTACTCTATAGGAATTTCAGTCAATATTCTGTTTTCTTATTTTGAGGACATTTGAAGCAAATAGCTTGTTTGTTACCACTAAATAATAAATAAGTTGATGTCACTACTTTGCTTTGCAGCACCTTTTTTTTTCTGCAGCCACTTTGTTATAGATTTTTCTTATGCTTTATTATAAGGTTATTTATAGAAAGATGTTGTTCCCAATCCATCCAAGTTTTAGGAGCCAGACAAATGATCTCACATTTGACACAGTATATTTAGTTTTACAAAGTTACTGGTTATATGACTGCAAATGTGTCAAAACTGTATAACTCAATTCAGTTCAGTTAATTTGTATAGCCCCAATTCCTCACAAATGTTACCTTAGGGCTCTGTACAAAACATGCACAGGCTAAAATGCCAATTAGTAAAAAACAAAATAATTTTTTAATCCCTTTTAACTGGCTCAGAGCAGCACTGATTGGCTGGGGAAGGAAAGGACTGGAAAGAGACACAGACAAAGTGTCTGATCCAGGTGTAATTTCTATGAGGGGAAAGACAAAATAAAAAGGATATTTTTATATATAGATAGAAATAATTATAAATACAAACAGGTAGAGCAAGTAAAAACAGCAGCAGATGAGGAAATGTGGTCAATTTATCCTCCCGCAGTCTAAGCCTATAGCAGCATCACTAAGGGCTAGCTCAGGAAACCAAAGGATCTATCACAAAGGAACGACTTAAGCCCGACTTTAAAACTGGACCATGTGTCATCCTAACAGACAGAAACTGGAAGTTGGTTCCACAAGAGAGGAGCCTGATAACTGAAAGATCTTCCTCCCATTCTGCTTTTGGAAACTCTAGGAACCACATGTAAGCCTGCAGTCTAAGAGCAAAGTGCTCTGTTAGGAAAATATGGAACAATAAAATCTCAAATATAAGATGGAGCTAGGTTGTTGAGGGCTTTGTAGGATAGAAGTAACATTTTGAATCAAATTCTGGACTTAACAGGGAGCCAATGGAGAGAAGCTAAAACTGGAGAGATATGATCTCTCCTATTAACTCCATTTAAGACTCTGGCAGCAGCATTTTGGATCAACTGAAGATTTTTTTTTAATAATTTTTTGGACACCCAGATAACAAACCATTGCAATAGTCCAGTCTAGACGTGACAAAAGCATGAACCAGTTTTTCTGCCTCATTTTTAGATAAGATGTCACTAATTTTAGTGGCATTACACAGGTGGAAAAAGGCGTTGTAGTAATTTTTTTTATTTTATTTTTTTTTATGTGGGGGTTAAAAAAACAGGTCCTGATCATAAATAACACCAAGATCCTTTATGAGATCTGGAGGTCAAACTATTTCCATCCAGAACAAGTGAAAGGCTGCACATTTCTTCCTAAGTTGCTCAAGTTCAAAACCATGACCGCTGCCTTTTCTAAGTTTAAAAGGAGAATTTTAATAGTAATCCAGGATTTTATGTCTTTAAGACATGCTTGTAAGCTAACTAACCGATTTGATTCAACAGTTTTCATGGATAAATATGAATGAGTTTCATCAGTATAACAATGACAGTTAATCCTGTGATGAATAATAACTTTACCTAATAGAAGCATACTTAATGTAAAGAGTATTGGTCCAAGCATTGAACCCTGAGGAACTCCATGACGATCTCTGGTGTATGAAGAAGATTCCTTATTAACATGAACAAACTGGAATCTATCAGATAAAGTGTAAAACAAATTATTGGTTTTATACTGCTGTGTTTAACAGGAGTTATTTGTGTATATTGAGTTTTCACCAAATGTTGTCTTATAGAAAATATATATTTTCTTTGCAGTCTTTCTACAATGCATACAGAGTGTTTTTAAATGTTTTCTAAGCTGCCATAACATTAAGTGAAGCCGTTTTCTAAAAATAAACCAGGTTAAGCCTTTACTAAACCCAAAATACAGTCTGTCTAATCATTAGATTAATGTGACATAATGTAAAATTGTAGTCCGTAATCAGAGAGGCATGTAGAAATGAGCTGATATCAGGTTGTAAGTCCAAAAGTAAACAAAAAAAAAAACAAAAACAACCTGATCTCCTGAGCATGCTCAGTGTGAGTAATAAACACAAAGACAGAGGAAAGATTGACATCAGAGTCTGTCTGATTCTCATCTGAGCACATTCAAACCCACGCTCACATTCTCACATTCAGACGTGCTGATTCACCTCGCTGGTTCAATCCACCTCCAGCTCCTGCTCTCAAGCAGGATCTGTGTGTGTGTTGTGCTCTTGCAGTAATGAGGAATAATGAATATCTAACCTTTGCGGTTGTAAATGAATGCCCAGACCTTGGTGTTATTAATGAAAACCAGTACTGCCACATGATGTGCAGTGAATTGAAAATAAGCACATATAATTGCAGCTCATGTATTAAGCTTGTCAGGATGACACAGTCGTATATTTTAGGATTTTATTTGCCAAATAAGATAAAAATGCTCTTTTTTTTTCTTACTTTCCAGGATGTTTTCCCCTCAGTATTATTTAGCCTTCACCGTTTCACTATAAGTTTAGGAGGAAGTTGTTTTCACGTCTCTCATTTTCTTTTCTCAGATGTGGAAGGCTGTGAGCATGGCTGGAAGAAGTTTCACGGCCACTGCTACCGGTAAGACTCATTAAAACTATATTTTGTTGTAAAACAAATGGGGTTGTAATATGTCTTCCTGCAGCAACTCATCCACTTATTGCTCTTTTAAAGCCTCAAGTCGCCAATGATAAACTCACAATTCCAGTCTGAAGCATTTAAACCTGTCTGGCTGCATAATAAATGACATATATCATTTCATTTGAGCTTTTATGGGGTTCTCCTTCAGGTATTTCAGCCACAGACACACCTGGGAGGATGCAGAGAAAGACTGCCGAGAGCACAGTGCACACCTCAGCAGTGTCCTGTCGAGCACTGAGCAGGAGTTTATTAATGGTACGTGGTTCTCTGCAAGTCTGATAATTTAAGTGCATTCTGTATTACTTGTAATATACCTTTTCAAAATAAAATGAGAAGACTTAAACATCAAACAAATAAAAAAACAGCTTGTAGGTACAAATTTTAATACAACCTAGGAGTAGCAAATCAATACAAGTTGAATAAACAGAATATTAATGTTTATTTAACTAAATGTTATTTTTGCTTAACTTGTTCTATGATGTAACAAAGTGAAAAAGCAAGAAAAAGCAGGTCAATAGCAAAATTGTCAGATTATCTAAATAAACTAAAAAAAATATACAGTATATATACAGCAAAAAGACGTGATTGTTAAGAGCGGAAAGAAGCTGACATTCGTTAAATAAACTAAGCCTGAACTGTTAAAGCTAAAACAAGCCTCACAGTAACTAACCAAAAAATTAGCGCAACTATACTAGCTACAATTATCAAAACAGTAGCTTAATGTTTAAAAATTACCAAAGTAGTAGCTAAAAATAAATTTAGCAACACATAGCTAAATGTTTAAATTAGCACAATTGTACATAAAACTGAAATTTGCAAAGCTAAATGTAGAGTCAGCAAAACAGATACAAAAATTACAAATTTAAATAAAAACTCAGATTAGCACAGCATAAAAGCTAAAATTGTCAGAACAGTACCTACATTTTCTAAAGAAAAATTTGAAAGCTTAAAGTAGTTAAAATTTAAATTACTATTTCTTATAAAACAAACAACCAAACAAAAAAAAACTCAATAAGATAAATATTTAAACTATAAAAGTCAGTTATTTCACAATTATCCCTAATGAGCTGCACATTTTGATACCAAATCTTGATAAACCAGCTGAATGTAGCAGAAGCAGATAAATGTCAACAAACACATTAAACATGAAAAAAAAAATACTGTGTAAAAACTGAATTTTCATCTTTAAATCACTTCTTGGTCTGCTGCCTTCATACATCTCCTCCTACATGTCTCTGCGTGAGTGCAGCTACAGCGTGCACTCTCAGGACATTATTACCTGTTGTGTTCTCTCAGTGTGGCCTGAACTTGACAAAAGGGTATTCTCCTACTCCTGTTTCCTGGAATATCTTACAAAAAGATCTGAAGCTCTCGACCTTGACCTCTCTTAAGTGGCTTCAAACATTTGTTAAGTTCCTGGGAAAACCAACACAGACATGTTCCTGTTTTTAGTTTTCTACATCGCCTTACAATCTAAATGTTTTTGTTTTGTTTTTAATATCACTTTTTCACTTGTTCTTCTCAGTTTGTATGCTTTCTTTTATTCATTCAACTTTTATTTAGGCAGGTTAATCCCAATGAGCCTCGAGGACTCATTTACAAGAGAGACCTGGAAAATTTTGTGGCAGCGGTATGATTATGATTGTCTACTGTTGTTATAACTCTTTGTTAGAATCAGGTCTCTCTTGTAAATGAGTCCCCAAGGCTCAATGAGACTAACCTGTATAAATAAAGGTTGAATTGAGTTAACCCCTCAAAGCCAATAATTTGAGGACATTTTGATTTTTTCCAGGTCTGGGACACGACAACGCCTGGGTTGGTCTGAACGATCGGACAGTGGAGGACGACTTTCAGTGGACTGACGGCAACGATCTGGTCTGTGATCAGTTTTTAATGTGTCCATTAAAACATCCATTCCTCAAAAAGCAGTTGTTGAGAAGATTTACACCAAACGAGAAGTATAAAACTACAATGTGCGAGTGAAGACCTAAAAGTATAACGACAGCTGAAATATTTTTGGTGACTTGCACATAGAGAACAAACAGCTTAAGCCTTTTGGCTGAAAACTTGCTCCTGTAGAACATTACAACTATATTCAAGTGGATGAACACCAGAAAAAACACGTGGTGCCTGTGCACAGATCATGTTAGCGTTAGCGGACAAATCTGCTCAGTCACAGTGAAGTATATATTTACACACTGATATGAAGCAAATGCTCCAAGCAGTCTCTGATAAAGAGCTTAGAATTAAAATCTGTCTGTCTGTCAATCTGGAGGTGTATTGTGGCATATTGTTTTGGATAACAACAGCCCCTCTTTGTAATTTTGCAGCGTTGAAGAAATTTTTTGGCTGTAGTGTGAGAGCAAGCACAAACCACTGTGTGTTTGTGTGGGGGTTAAATACATTTTGCAATCAGTTCAAATTAAAATATATTTCATCTTACTAACTTTCTGTGAGATTTTGTCTTAAAAAACCTTTCAAGCTATTTTAGAACAAACACTATCATTGAAAAAAAATCTGTCATTGCTGCGTCGTCTTGCCGGGCGTTTTGCAGCTCCGATTAAACTGGAGAGCAAATATTTTTTTATTTGCCTGAGCAGGAAAGAAGGTGTCATGTTCTGTGATTTGTTGAACCCAAGGTCCAGACAGATGTGAGGAACTCAAATACAAAATAAATAATTTCTAATTTATTAACAGAAGATCAAAAACAAAAGCTGTCGTGGCAGCAAAACTTACAAAATTACCAGAGCAGGGGTCACAGAGGGAGACAGAGCATGACAGGGTTGGGAGCACAATCCACGGACAAAGGAAAAACACAGAGACTATGAATACACAGGAAGGCCGACAAGACAAAAATGACGAACACCTGTGGAGATTAGGAGCGAGGACAGGTGAGACAGGAGCTGAACAACAAGGAAGAGGAAAAACTCTGGAGTGTAGGAAACACAAGGAAAATAGAAATAAGACAAAACACAGAAGGTTCAAACATCTGTTTAGCAAACAATTACAACTCTTCTTTTATTTAAGATTTACAAATCGTTAGAAATAAATACAGGTAGTCCTCGACTTACGACGGAGATCTGTTCTCAAGCAGCATCGTAAACCGAATTTGACGTAAGTCGGAACGTACGTAAATACATACGACGTACCTGTTTTACCAAGCGTGTAAACTGACTTTCGACGTAAGTCCTTGGTGATGGCCTTCCTTTTCCTTGATGCACTGCCATCAGAAGAGTCCTCCTTGCATTTTGGGAGCAATAATGAAGGG
>JARVGV010001740.1:20724627-20739379 GCA_031762435.1 Hypsolebias longignatus | reverse complement strand
GTCAACCTCGGTTTACGTCCCTCTCGGTTTAAGTTTTTTCGCGTTTACGTCCCGCCCCCCCCAGTGACGTCATCACAGTGATGGCTGGATATGGGCACCAGTGGCCCCCGCAACCCGAAAAGGAAGAAGCGGGTAAAGATGATGGATGGATAGTACCTTAGCAGCCATCACATCAATCATAGAGCACATAAAGAAGCAAAAGCATTTGTTCATGTTAGGCTAATGGCTAGTCAAAGGAGGCTAACCATTAGCCTAGCCTAGTTGCATGAATGCGTATGAAGCATTCATACAATTGTGATCCATTTTCCTTCTGTCCATTTTTCAGCATCTTTCTTGTTCCTCAATTTTTGTGCCATTTCAGCAAATATATATCAAAATGTTCAGCTCTTTCAGGAAAAGGGTGCTATGACGTTTGGTATTATATATTTAGCTTGCAAATTAAATACTGTATTTAGTTTACACATAAATATCTAGTTTACTAACTAAATGTTTAATGTACAAGATAAATATTTAGTTTGTAAACTAAATGTTTAATTTACAAGATAAATATTTAGTTTGTAAACTAAATATTTATCTTGTAAATTAAACATTTAGTTTGGAACTATGACATTTATAAATGTATGAATAACAGGGTGAAAATGTGACTTTGAAGAAAAAAAAACATTTATTTTCTTATTAAAGGCTAAATAAACCAAAATGTTGCAGTTAATTTTTGACTGTGTAACTTTACAAACGGCACCCCGTACATTTAAACTTTGATCTTAATTCTTAACTGTAGTTCCTATATCATAGTTACTGTCTGCCATAACAATCCAGAGTCCAGATTCTTGTATCAGTTTATCACACAAGTTACCAACCAACAACCATAATTTTAATCATCATCGTTCCTTTATCTTTTTGTTTACCAGTTTGATTAAAAAAAATCTTCTGGTTTATTCTCCCACTCAATCTTAGTCCCATAAAAATATTGCAGTTCATGCAAATACTTATCTATAAACTTTTACACTGCTGTCATTTTAACATTGCAGATATATTACATAAAAAAAGGTACAGTAATTTGCTATCACAAATAGCAGCAGCAGCTAGCTGCAGCACCTTAGGTTCAGCATGAGGCATTTTCTACAGCCTCATTTTTTTAATGCTTCTTTGAGAACAACCATACATTGCAAAATTAACAGTGATTTAAAAGTTTGAAATTAGCATTTACATTTAAAAAAAATGCTGTGGATTTGTTTTCATTAGAGCTGTATTAAGATCGACTTTGGTCTTGGTCCTTCTCAGACTAGCCATTAGCTCATCATTCCTTTTATAATTTAACTCTGTTTTTCTTAGTTGATCTTATTAGAAGAGCTGTCTACATTATTTTGAAGGACTGCAACCCATTTTTTACTGTTGAAATAAAATGTTCCAACACAACGTAACATAGGAACAAGCTCTTTTTTCAAGGCTGCTCTGCAGGATTTGTTATCTTCTGTGATGAAGCAGAAATACAGAGCTTCTTTTGTCACTCGATGACTTACGACAGTTGTTTGATTCTTCTTGTTTGTAGAGCAACCAGTCGCCCCAGACGCAAATGATGAACTGATCATAACTCCAAGTGAGTTTTTGTACTTTGTGTTGAAAGATGATATTTTATTGAGAACATCATAGCTTTTAGCAAACCATCCATTCTCAGTGGTGATTGTTACACAGGCCAAAACATCCGAACTGTGCTCGTATCTAATAAGTACAGAATGTCTGCACAGAGCAGGTGGATCACATGCTGCAGTACTAAGAATTATGCAGGAAAGCTATTCTAACTTGTCATGCCTGGTTTAGTTCCTTTATTGGTTTGAAATTTAGATGTGAAAAGGTAAAAAGCAAAAAAAAAAAAAAAAAGGAAGCGTCATTTTGAAGTTAATCATGTTAGATGTCACTCCGATAAATTAAAAGAAGAACTCAGCTCGCTCAGCTTCCTCAACATTATTTCCTGGTGCACGCAGTCAGAGTGTGAATATCACTTTAAAACTTTTGTTGAGGTTTACAGCGATTTACTCTTGATCTCTTAACAGACTGATGGGTACAGCACAGAATCTAATGAGATGTTCACTACAACTAAAATGTATTATATGTATATTTTATGTCTACATTAAGAAGTTCAATGAGATTAAATTATTTCTATCTGAAATCTGCTCTTTGTTTTCCCTCCGTGTTTGATTCAAGGAACCAGTTTTTTTTTTTTTTTTTAAGTTAAGCATGTTGTCTCTGGTTGGGATGCAGGTGCTGAAGCAGAATCTGTGCCAACTCCAACTGCAGAACCAGTGAGAGACCTCCACCCCTCCCCACCACTGTTTCAGGTCTATCCATCCCCACCGGCCACTTCCATTCCCATCCAGCTCATCTCCCTCGCAGACAATTCAGGATACCAGGTGGTCCAGTTGTCCTCTTCTCCTCCTCCTCTCATAGGGCTTCCGCTCTCCAACATCACACCTTCACCAACGTACATTTTAGGTGAGTTATACCGTATGTAAGAAGAAAAACAACAACAATAACAACAGAACAGGAAGCTGTGGAAAAAAAAAAACTGATTTGGTTCGTGGTGCGTTTCAGTTGTGGCTAAATTGTGTTGAGTTACAAGCTCTTCTAAAAGACAACTGTGCCTAAATGCTGCTGTGATTAGCAGCCACAGGCTTAGACTGAACAGCCAAAACAATATGACCATTTAGCATAAATGCTTTCAGAGCCAAGAATGGTATTAACACTCATTTGAATACAAGGTTGAACGTTTCAGAACATTTTGTTGTATCATGATGCGACATGCATACTTGTGTTTTCAGTGCTCACCAATGCTGCAGCTGATTGGTGTACAGAAACTAATATTTGGGGGAGAACTTTTAACAGCTAGACAAAAATCATGCATCAAAACACAATTTTTTTCACAACAAACTTGATTGCACCTCTGCAGTGCATTTCCTATGTAAGTTTATAACGTTATCACTTTTTAGTGACTAGTTTGCAAAATGTAAAATATAAAGAGGCAGTTATGAAATACAAAGTATGAGGGGGCCACTGTGGTGTAGAGGAAGGGCAGCTGACTTGGGACCAGAAAGTTGCAGGTTCAGCTCCCCGCTATGCCCACATGTTGTGGTGTCCTTGAACAAGACATCTGATCCCTAACTGCTCCCTGGGTGTTTAGTGTATGTGTGATGGGTTTGGCAGAACACATATTTTGTCATTGTGTAGAAACATACAATGATGACAATACATACTGTACCACTTTCTTTTTATTATTATTTCAATTGCTCCTTTACATTTGGATGTTGAAAATATATTTTTTTAATTCAACCTTTATTTAGGCAGATTAATGAGCCTCGAGGACTCAATTGTCCAATCTACAATACATCTCTTCCATATCCACTTCAAAAACTTAAATGGAAGATAAAATTATAAAGATACATTTAGTGGGGCACCAACTTGATATATTGGGAGTCCCTCAGGGCTCAATCCTTGCACTTCTTTTAAACTGCTCGTTTTCTCCATAATAATTTAAACTGTTGGACTTTTGTGAAATTAACAGAGTTCAAACAGTGTTTTACACAATCTGATTGCAGTTTTTTTTTTTCTAATCAAACACTTCTTACAAATGGCAACTGTCTTCATCTTCTTAGTTAGGCTGTATGGTGTTAGTGTGCATTTTTATTTTGTTGTCTTAAATGTAGTCAATTACATATTTCTATTTAATTATATAAGATGAACGGTATCAACAATGTTCTTTTTTTTGCTGTTTCTAACTTAGTTCCTGCCACCCCACCACCCAGCAAATGCAAAGCGCCCCCACTCTCTCCAGGTGAGCACTTATTGATAAATGTTGATGGATCTGTGTGTTCATTGATTGTGTGTTCTTCACTCCTTAACTTTTACATTTTAAAATGATTTTTCTCATGTGTTTGCAGTGAACGGAGCTGTAGCGCCTGTTCTGATGAGTTCTTTCCCACCCGGTTCTCTGTCAGACATGACCAGCAAAGCAGTGTCCCAGCCACCATCCCCCAGTAACAGTAGGCATTACAATATTTCTCATTCCATCATCCATGAGAATATCTGTGGGGAAAAAAAGTAAAAAAAAAACAATTTGTTGATTTGCAGAGGTGTCGCCCTGTAAGGAGTCACCACGGTCTCCCATTGTGGATAAAATTCCACGTAAGTCCCTGGAAGCTTCATGGTTACTTTTTCCAGTTTGTTCCCAATTCTTTAAAACTTCTATTCATTTTTGTGAGCACACAGTTTGGTATTCACTTGTTTCTGTCCCTTAGAGCGTGTAAAGGATTATATTCAGCGATACAAGGCATACATGGCTGAAACCTGCCATGATATGGAGGCAGGTTTGAGCCTACATACTCATTACGTAGACGTGCAAGTGACTAGGAGAGAGATTGTTCGATCAGGAAAGAACACAAACAAAAGTCTGGACAAGGAACTTATAATCACCGGAGATATAGATCGCCAAAAGAGCTCCATGGAACAGAATCAGGTAAGAGTGTCACCATGATAATAATAATAATAGTGTTTTATTATGTGTTGTCATCATTGTAATGTGGTTTGCTTTCAAAACAAGACCACAGAGTCATGGTCTACAAATCCTGGCAAAATATAGCGAACCACAGCTCTAAATAAAATTTTATTCAGTTCATTTTGTAACAAAAAATTCACAGATATAACACAATTTAAAATCATAATACAGTGTTCTAGCAAATTAAAATAGAAATTATGTATACAGGTAGTCCTCCACTTACGACGTAGATCCGTTCTCACTCTGCGGCATAAACCGAAATTGACGTAAGTCAGAACATACGTAAATACATATGACGTACCTGTACCTCCGCTGCTGCACCACGTAACTTTCGACGTAAGTCCATGGTGATGGCATTCCTTTTCCTCGATGCACTGCCATCAGAAGAGTCCTCCTTGCGTTTTGGGAGCAATAATGAAGGACTAATGAAGGTCTAATGGCCTACAAGGGATGCTAGCGACGCCGTCTTCCTCCATACAGTACTGTATCCCTCCGCCGCTGCACCGCGTAACTTTTGACGTAAGTCCATGGTGATGGCCTTCCTTTTCTTCAATGCACTGCCATCAGAAGAGTCCTCCTTGCATTTTGGGAGCAATAATGAAGGGCTAATGGCCTACAAGGGATGCTAGCGACTCCGTCGTCCTCTGTACAGTACGTATTCCTCCACCGCTGCAACGTGTAACTGTATCCTTTCGCCGCAGCGCCGCCGCGTTACGATGTGTAACGTCGTAAAACTGTCGTAAAACAGACGTATAAACCGACGTAAAACCGACTTAAAATCTAACGTAACCGCGTAACGTTAATAAGGGAGATGCCGACGTAACTACAAAACATCATAAGACGAGACCGTCGCAACCCGAGGATTACCTGTACATTAAACAATCTATCTTTAAATAACACCAGATTGTTTAATGATACTTAAAGGCGAACTACATTTAGATAAGACCTAACAACCTTTAAATACATTTAGCCGCCATCCAGGATGATATAGTTTAATCAAACTTGACAAATAAATATCAATATCAGAGCAGTTTGACTTTCTGTTTCTGATTAACGCATGACGACAAAATTAGAAATCTCTTTTTATTTCAAATTAAAATCCTGTTTATGTGCAAAAAGCCTTCTCCCATTGCAATCATGTGTGTATGAAGTTTTTTAGTATTTGATGTTGGTTACAAGAAGAGTAAAGATGTCCACTCCTAAAAGCTAATGAAAGCTGACTTTTGGTGTTTTCTGCTGTGCAGGTTTATGAGAACTGGAGGGAGAGCCAGCCGGATAACTTCTTCGCAGGCGGGGAGGATTGCGTGGTGACCATCGCCCACGAGGATGGCAAGTGGAACGATGTGCCCTGCAACTACAACCTGCCCTACATCTGTAAAAAGGGCACAGGTACTGGAACACAGCTGGCAGCACGTCACAAAAATGGGTTAAATGTTCTGAGTTTTGTATTTCAAAACACCATTTTTCGTCTTTCTGTGTTTAAGTGATGAAGTTGTCCCACAGAGTGAAAGCTTCATGAGTCATGGGAGGAGACAGTGTGCTTGCTTGTGTGTGACCAGCTGGCTGCCTGTTAGTCATCAGCGCTCATCGTCATCTCTTCTTCTCAGGACGAGAACTTTTTTCACAAACTTCCGCCATGCGTTTCACAGAACTTTCAGTTTTTTCCTCCAATGAAGGTCACGGCAGCATCAGCAGTCTCAAAAAAATAAATAAATTAATTTAAAAAAGTGATGACTAAAGTAAACTTAAATGAAAGTTGTGCTCTGGTCCGAGTATTGATCTTTCAGCGCGATGTCAATCTCAATCTTTCTTTTTATTGGCATCTCTGGTCCACTTGCTCAGTCTGCAAAATTGAAGTTGGTCTGCAGTTTTCATGTGGTTTTAGAGGAGGCAGATAAAGGATGGATGAGGAGGTCTGGTAGTTAAGTTGTGTTCGTTTTTGTCTCTTGGCTGCAGTCCTCATTCTCTGAAGAGACACAAAACTTTCTCAGGGATCAGATACAACAACAATGTTGCCACCTAGAGTCAGCACTCACTTTTACTGAGCATCATCACCTGATGGGATGATTGTTTTATTTTTTACTTCAGAAGTCTGCAACCGTTCTGAGCATGGAAATAAAACGTTAAATCTTACCTACAAGAAAAAAAATTTGTAAAGAGCCACAAAATGTACTTGTCACTTAAAATTATGATAAAACAAATTGTAAAGGGTTATTATGTTATATATAAATTATATGAATATACCTATTTGTTGCATTACAACATTTATATGTTTGCTTTTAAAGTGTCAAGTAAAAAAGGTATAAATTTAGCACAAAAAGTAAGGAAATTTGTGTTTAGTTATTTCTTTGTTTTAAAAAATGCTTCTTTGCAGTAGATTTTATACCAGTGGGAAGTTTATTTAATTTATTCTTAAATGGTGGCACATTTGTAAGGAAAGGGCATATTAGGGTTGGGCAGCAGAGTTTAAAATATGGGCTGTGTGAAAATCTTCTCTGCCAATGCCAAACAGTCTGTACTGCTAATGACTTGTTTGTTGTTGTTTATTATGTTGGATAATTGAAGTCTGAAAAAACTAAACAAATTAGCAATTTAACAATTCATTCAACAAACAGGAGCTTCAGTAGCATGTGGAAGAACCATGCACAGCCACAAAAGCCTGGCACCACCTCCTCATGCTGCTGCTGCTAAACCATTTCCATCATTCAAAAAAATACTATTATGGATCTGATGAGCTGGACTTTCAACGCAATCAACAAAATCTTTTCAACAAAACGACAGTGTCCTGGAGAATCATCTTGTCCGGCTGAGACTCACGATGCAGCGTACATCAGAGATTCGTGGGGAGTTTAGCAGCTGATGTGTCTCAGTTCTGTCTCAGGAGGACACTGAAGACGTCTTTGTATTTGGATTTATGATAGCAGGGATTCTGCTCTTTGGCATTGGCGGGGCTCTGTTTTATCAACTTTTGAGGAAGACTTCGGCAGCAGTTTCAGCCATGACAAAGTTTCCGAGTCAGCGTGAAGGTTTGGTTTGTGCTATGACGACTCAAAAGCAGCTGATTTACGAGTTAAACCATAAGATGGAGGCGATTTGTGAGAATCGCAGGCCACCTGCAGCTTCTAGGACTTAGCATGTTGGGATCAGCATTGAGGAAGGCTCATGACATGGAACAGTGGAGTGGATACCCATAAATGTGGCCATTTTAGACCAGGAAAGTTCCAGCAGGACTTGTCTGACAAGAAAAAACAGTCTGCCTGAAGAAAAATCAACATTTGCGGCTTATCTGAATTGAACTTGTTTTTGTTTGAATTGTTTGTCATGATGAATAAGGAGCAGATTTAATTAGATTTTTTTCTTCATCTGCTGCCTTTCATTTTATATTTATATTTTGTTTTCTAATTACTGTACATATATGTTAATTGATATGTATTTTGTTATTATAAAATGAATAAATGAAATAATTTTTTTTTTTTAAAAACCTCCCCGTTTGGCCTCAGATACGAGCCGACTATCAAATTTCTCCAGGATCATGGGTAACTAGGGAAAAAGCTTAGTTTATCACCCCCTGAAAGTGCTCATGGACAACTCTCAACATCTTGATGTCAAATGCATATGTAATCGTGTTTATAAATGTGTTTGCAGGTAGAGTTTTTTGTTTTATGTCTCAAACCGTGTCCTGATAGGACAAGATGTGAAATATATTTTTTGTAATACCATTATTCATTCTTGGCTTTTACCTTTTTCTAGCTAAAAGTATTCTGATAAACTGGTTGATCCACCATGAGAAGGTGCTATTCATAAGACTGAGCTGAATACAGCATCTCAGACTGATGAAGTCTTTCGGACAAAAGACAAAACGTTTCTATTTTTTTGTTTTGTTGTGTTTTTTTGAATGTCCAGAGGACCAGACTTAGCTTTTTTTAGATTGTTCGACCTGGATTATTGAGCATGCATCAGGGTATTATGATAAAGAATAAGGGGCCGCGCTATGATAGCAGCAGCAACATGCACTCGCCCGTCTTTCGGACCACTGCACGAACATAATTTCACTGTATCCCACTACAACGATAATAAAGCTGATTCTGATTCTGATTCTGATCATTCCTCCACAAAGCTAAATATGGCAGACCCTTGCTCCAACTGATTAAAAATAATGATAATTGCTAATAGGTGAGTTTATCCAAGCTGTTTGAATAATATATTTTATTTCTTTGTGTTTGGCAGTGTTATGTGGGACACCACCTGCAATAGAAAATGCCCATTTAATAGGTCGACGGAGATCCCATTATGACATCCACTCAGTTGTGCGTTACCAGTGCTCTGAGGGCTTCTACCAGCGCCACATCCCCACGACACGCTGCCGGGCCGATGGGAGCTGGGAGCGCCCCAGGATTATCTGCACAAAGTGTGAGTGTTAAACTAAGAGGCTTCATAAACACTGTGTATTTTTACACTTGATCTACAGTCATGCTAAAGGTTTTTCAAGTTTCTGTGTATTATGACCTTTTAACTGATTTTCTAGCTATTATGACCCAGTTTCTGTTTTTTTAGCATATTTTAGGCTCAAAAAAATGGAACAAAACCCCATTAAAATAGGATTTATTTAGTTTTTATTATTTAATTAATTAAACAAACACTCAACCAATAAACAATGTGCATGCTGTCTTGATGGCTTGCAAAGACACTTTTACAAGCAGTTTCTTTAAGAAGGCACCTTTAAGGTTTCTGACTAAAATGTAGCTTTTAGTTTGTTTAATCTCTGAGGATTAAATGACATGAACTCAGGATGAACTTGCTTGTTCACCTATTTTTGAGAAAAAAAATAGCAACGATTTTGAATGATTTGAAAAATCTTTGTTACTGCTAAAATGTGAAAATTGTCTCATGACTACAGTATTTCCAAATTGATCGGCAACAAAAACTGCTTCTGTAAAATATTTTATTTTTTCACTTTCTGTCATAGTCTTTAGATACATTTATTGCTTATTGCTTTCAAAATTTTAGAAATTCTTGAGGTGTACACACACCTGACGAGTACTAGTCCCCTCCTAATTCCTATACTCATTAATTACTGTTAAATAGAGACTTGGCATGCCTTGAAGGAAACACATCACCCACAGCCTTTCATGCCAGAGTTTTGGATTAAGATCATCCAATGTTGAAACAAAGTTGTAGCTGTTATGATCAGAAAAATATGTTATGCACAACCTCACGCGGCACACACACGTGCTGCGAACAACAAGCTGCTACATCAAATTTTAGCTCAACATCTGGACTCTGTTACAGTCATTTTTTTGTGTGGGCTTCATTAATTGGCGTCTCCTAGCAATTAGAGCATATTTCTCAATGAGCAATAAATGTAAGACTTGATAAGATTTTTTTTTTTCTGTATTTGTAATTAAAACCACGTGAACAAAGGTTTCCTTCTTGTAGCTCGGCGTTCGCACCGGTACAGACGCCACCACCACAATCAGCACCACGAACATCGCCGGAACAGAAAACATGGAGGCGAGGGCCGCAGAGTCAGGGAGGACGTGCACAGCTACTACTGAGCCAAATAACGCAGTACCTGCTAGGTGCTAACCACGGCCTGTAAAGACAGACAGTAGGTCCCTCCTTTCCCCCCTGGCTGCTCACCTCGCTCCTGGCTTTGATTACTTTTAAGAAACAAGCGCATCTACTAACTAACGCTCTGCCACCGTCCAACATCTCATCCCTGAGCTTCATCGTTTTGATGCTTCCTGTAACCGAAGTCCAACCAGAAGAACTGACTCGTTTTCTCATCTCTCCTTCTGTCCAACAAACTCCAACCCTACTGATCTGTTTGACTGACAGCAGTGTGTACGTGTGCGTGTGCGAGCGTATGCATGTCAGATGGAATATTAGAGAAGTGTCTGTTTTGTAAAAGTTTGCTCATTCTTCACGAAAACGCGGACAGCAGAGATGAAAGATCTGACCCAACCCCGAGCTGTTTGTTTGTGTGCTGTAGCTGCTCCTTTTCCTGTGTAGCTCTGACGTAGCTGATCGTTTTACTAACATGCTTTTTCTAATATTTGCCGTTTCTGTACTATTTATTATGAATAATTTGCTAGCGAATACTCTTTTTTTTTTTTTTTTTTTTTTTTTTTTACTTATACAGTACTCCAGAAAGAGTTGATGAAACATAATTTTCTATGCCAGTGTTTGAGTTCAGTCAGTAACAAACCATTTGATTGCTTCTAATCTCCATTTTGTAAATATGTCACTGGCGAATGGCTGATCAATAGCTGGACTTTGTCCAATCAAATAGACTTCTGTAACAAATAAATCCCATTGAGATAGAATGAAGAACTGGGATTGTAAAATACTGTATTCCCTATAAGTGCTTGATTGTATCTGATTTGCGTTTGTATCTTTGAACCTTTGCACGTATTTACACAAACTGGTAAAACGTCACTGTTTTATGTCCCTTTGATATTTGATCGATCATCCACTTTTTTTATTTTTTGGTGTTCTTATGACTTATTTTGTCCGGTTGTTGTATTTCATTCTTAATAAAGTGAATAAAATGAACATCACTTCATGCTGTGGTTTCTTTTTTTTTTTTTTTTTTAAACTGGTTCCTTGTTAAACAGCGGCATGAAAGTAGCGTGAAGGAATCTGATACATCTGGATTGAATGTGCAATGATCATCAGCCTTTATAAATAAAGTTTCCATGGCTGACGCAGGAACGTTTAAAAAAAATGTCATGGTAAATGTGGAGGACCCAAACTAAAACCTGCTGGCGGATAGGCACAAAGACACATTTTAATAACGAACTAAAAAACAGCTCTGCAAACGCAAATAACCATTAAAGGAAACAAAGAACATAAGACAAGACAAGGCAGGAACAAAACTACACTTGATGGAGAAAGACAGATGCGTTAAGAAATACAAGATAAAGACCAAATTGACCAAAAGATCAGAAAAGGTGAGGGAGGTGATGAATAGTAAAAGACTGGTGTAATCAGAAAACTAGAAGCAAAAGCAACTAAAGAGAAAATTACAGTATTCTACTAGAAAAAAACCAAAAATAGCATCAGGTTGAGATGAATTAACACGACATAAACAATAAACTTACAGTTATAAACTGTTCACAAAAACTTAGTTCGTAATCAGGACAAGGAAAGAGATGCATGCTTCCTAAAGCAGCGTGTAAAGTAACAATGGGAAAAAAAGTTATAAAATATATTCCAATATTTGGTGTATGTGAGAAAAAATACTTTAATGAACAAATTTGCTTTATTTTTCTTCCACTTTTAGAAGCAGATGAACTTTGTGCCATTAAACCTTTCAATAATTTACATTTTTGTAAAACGTAGATATTTTCCATCTTAAATTCCTAGTTCACATTTTGTATACGGCATATTAGCAGTGTGGTACAGCTAAATTAAATGAAGTCCTATAATAATTTTAAATCGTTTCATCTGGACCAGTTCCTTTAAGTGAGAAACTTTTTGCCCCCCATCCAGAGGACTTCTTCAGTCTCTGATCTGTGCTATGTGTAGCCTTCACTGTTTTGTTTTGTTTTTCACTTTTTTTAAATAAAGCCTTGTGCTTTTTATTATATGAGCACAAACAATAAGTACTTGTATATTTATTTAGATCGAACAGAGAGGGTCAAGGTTGCAACACTGCTTTAAAGACAAATGACAAAAAGCGATGTGAGCTGCTGTTGTGATGAAAATTCAGAGGGAAGTGACAAAAGGCCCCAAAGGGCAGGTGAAGGTCACACTATGAACGGACATCCTTTTGTTTCCTTGGTACGATGAAGCGATAGCAGTGCTCAGTGGAGGAGAGGGAGACGGACGAGTCCCTGCTGGAAACCTGGCAGCAGCATACATTGTTCTTTCTCCATCCTCGGCTCGCCTCCCATCTCGCTGAGTCACTCCTCCTCTGTCATCCCGTCCTCTGGATCCGCCGACGACCCATGTGTGAAGCAGCAACGGACAAGTGATGTGTTGTCTGTGTGAGCGTCTGTGTGTCGTCACACCATAAAAATCCCAACACTGATCTGACTGGATTCCACTGCTGTAAATCATGATGTAGCATCTCAGCGTGCATCTCTTGCAGGTAAACCATCTTTATAGAAGTGGACTAAACTGTGACAGCAACCCCTTTTTCAGGTGTTGGTTTGGTGATGAAATACACAAATGACCTTTACGTTCTTAACATTCACTTTGTTTTTCATCTGTTTCTGTCCGTTTAAAAAGCTCTTTGCTTGACCAGTCAGGCGCAAAATACGAGACAGTGAAATTTCCAACTTAGAAAGAAGCTTTTAACATATTGTCTTTGTCGGGGAGATGTCATAACATCATGTTTAATCACACTCACAGATTAAAGCTGACTTTCAGGAACCGTTATGAGGACAAACCTGGTTGTTTCAGATTTATGGATAGCTGTATAAATGTGAACTTGGCGTTATGAGGAACTTAAATCAAACAGAAGACAGCGCAGACTGAATGGAGGTAAAAAAAAAAGGCCTCAGGCTCATCCCAAAAGACCATCTTTCTCTAAAACTGCAGGTGCCTCTGCTCTCACTTGGACTGAGAGGTTATAAAATAAGGACAGATTATTAAACGCATACAGACATACATAAAATCATTTGCTGCTAAGAGCAGGTCGTGCTGACAGCAGACTTCCGTCATCTCCATTTTCTAACTGCAATTAATGAATGTGCAGCTTTAACACAACAAGTTTTATGAATTGGTAGACTATAAAATTTTGTTAGTAATGCACAGGGCTCATAAAAATATGCTACCCACAAATGTTCAAATGTCTTTTGTAAAGAGAGAAAGCTGTTATAGTTTAAAAGGAACTGAAATGTTTGTTAAACCCTGATATAGGACTAGTCTGAAGGGACGTTTTATTTCTAATATGGGTGTTGAATTGTGGAATGTTTTGGAAAAAGATGTTAAAGATGTAAACTCCATGATGAATTTCAAAAAAATTATCAAGTCTAAACTGTTAGCAAAATACTAAAGTTATGGTAGAGCTTTCAAATGTATTTGTTTAACTACAGTGTGAACTATTACTAAGATAATTTGTTGTTTCTGGTAGATTATTGCTTGAATTGATTGCTTGAAATTGTTTGTTTTGTTTGTTTGTTTTTAGTATTTTTTTTTTTCAAACAAATCAAAGAGTAAAAAAGGGGCAGAATAAATAAGAAATTGTTTTCTTCTTCTGCCACCTTTCATTTTATGTATTTTGATTTCTTTCACTAATTTATGAAATGGGTTTTTCTTTTCCCATTTCCTTCTAGGTTGGTTTTTAATATGTATAATGTAATTAATAAACAATTTAAACTAAACTTTAAACTAAAAACCCAATGAATCCAATCATTTACTTTGAGTACAAATATGTTTTAAAGACATAAAAACCTGGATGACCCTTAAATTTTTTTCTTTTGACTACAGACAAGACTGAGGTTTTGGTTTTTGGACCTGAGCACCTTAGGATTACATTTTTCAGTCTTTTTCCCTCCTTAGATGGCTTTAATCTGGCTGCCAGTTCTAATGTTAAAAATCTTGGTGTTGTTTTTGATCAAGACATGTCTTTTATCCCCCACATAAAATACATTACTTGAACTGCCTTCTTCCACCTGCGTAATATCACTAAAATTAAAAACATCTTATCTAAAAATGATGCAGTAAAACTAGTTCATGCTTTTGTCACATCTAGACTGGACTGTTGCAATGGTTTGTTATCTGGGTGTCCAAATACTTACTTTAAAACGTGTTCAGTTGATCCAAAATGCTGCTGCCTGAGTCTTAACTGGAGTTAGTGGGAGAGATCATATCTCTCCAGTTTTAGTTTCTCTCAACTGGCTCTGTCAAATCCAGATTAGAATTCAAAATTTTACTTCTAACCTAAAAAGCTTTCTTCAACCTAGCTCCCTCTTATATTACAGATCTTATTTATCAGGTTTTAAACTTGGTCAATGTGGGTAAACCCAGAACAACAGCAAGCCCAGAAAAGTTTATAATATATTTATTTAAACCAGGGAAGGACAGGGTCGGGATCTGAAAGTGGTAAGAACGATGATTACCGGTAGTTTTCTGTGGAGCAGATTCGTCAGGTAAGTTGAAGGGTAGTGTCTTCTTACAGGTTGGTGCAGAGTTTTCAGCTCTGAAGTGAGTGTCCAGGTTCCAGGTGTATTTATAGGTGCAGATGTACAGGTGAAT
>JARVGV010001740.1:20674584-20697177 GCA_031762435.1 Hypsolebias longignatus | reverse complement strand
GCCCCCACGATAGATGAAGCTTTTCCTTAGTTTACACATTTCCCGGGAGAAATTTCATAAGTCGGCCTGTTTTCGAGGGAGTCAGTTCAGATGAAATTGTTGATTTGTTCAGGCAGACTGTTTTTTCTTATCAGCCTTGAGTCTTACTGGTATCTCCAGAAGGTCCA
This sequence comes from Hypsolebias longignatus, assembly GCA_031762435.1. Classification (NCBI taxonomy): domain Eukaryota; kingdom Metazoa; phylum Chordata; class Actinopteri; order Cyprinodontiformes; family Rivulidae; genus Hypsolebias; species Hypsolebias longignatus. The sequence goes on along the minus strand of JARVGV010001740.1, from coordinate 20,697,010 downwards.
AAATGGCCAAATTAGGATGCATTCTACTGGTCCGCGCTTACGATTCTCTTCAAGGTCATTTTCATGCCGACGAGTCCCAAAGCCGCATGTTGGCCTGCGATTCAAATCACTTCCATCTTATGGTTTAGCTCGCAAGTCAGCTGATTTTGAGTCCTCAAAGCATGAACCAAACCTTCACATAGGCAGCAGCTTGACGTGGGCCACATTAGCTGTGGCCGTCTTCATTGTATGTTGATAAACCAGGAACCAGACTATTCCAAAAACAGGAAACCTCTTATTATGAATACAATTACATGCCATTTTGACATCCTCGATCGACAGCAGAGGTAGACGCGTCATATTCCACTTCCCTAGAGATATGTCCAGCTGCACGTGTCGTCCGAGCAGATGAGGGTTCTCCAGGCAGGACCCCGTCGCTTTGTTGAAAGATTTCATCGTTTGCGTCAAAGGTCCAGTTGGTCAGATCCAAAACAGTGGTTTTTATTTTGGAAGATGTGTAAAAAATAGGAGCTCCAATGCACAGAGAGCAAAAAGCAGGAGGAGAAGAGGGAGAGGGAAGAACGTGTGCGCCTAGTTCCAGAGCCAGTGAGGAAAAAAATAAAATACTGTACATCATAGTTGGATTTTGATCAAAAACTAAAAGTTGTGTTTGAGAACAAAAACAATAACAACAGTATTGATAAGAATAGTGTAAACTCTGTGTATATGATGTCATACCTGAAGTTATCTTGAGACTAATCTCGGTCTTTTCTCTTTTCATTATTTAGCAACAAGACGTAACATGATCGGCCGTCACTGAACGCGTCCGGACCTCAAATGAATAAAACGGATCCGTCTTTCTCATTTGGTTTTAAAGATGCTCACACAGGCAGATGTGTCTTAATCTCCTGTTTCATGTCTCTCAGTTGCCTGATGTCTCTGAGGGACAGTTGGGGGTTTCACCACTCTGTGAGATCCAGGACGCCTCTCTATTAATAGAACTGTTGCTCGAAGCTCCCAGCTCTCAAATGTCTTTTACCGTCTCCTCACTCTTCTGTTCGTTAGCCGGAGAACAAGCTGCTCGACTCTCATCCAGTAGATGGTTTTCTGCAGAAAACTAGAGGCCCTAATAAAAGAAAAGACAGTACTGTATAAGCAACGTTGGGACAAAAAGGAAAAATAATCACTTCATGTTGTTGAATCTGACTGAATGAATGATTGAGACGACTGTAAAACAAGAAAAACCCAATGAGGAATGTTCAGCTCTGCAAGTGTCACCCCACACCAAAATACTCCTGAAAGTTCTGGCTGCAGACCACCAGGCAAGCAGCAGTGGAAAGATTATAACAGATAGACAAGAAAAGGGAAAAATACTGTCCAAAAAGACAGCAGTGGGTGCACATTATGCTTCTTCTGAGGATTTCTTGGCTTAACTCAGGAAAAAGGCAGTTTTGTCTCGTAAATAACTCTGTTTAATAACATTTCTAGCTTTGTAATGTATAAAACTTTTATATGTATCATACATGATCTTTTCATGGTCTCTGCCACTTATGCACTCTGCACTCCTTCCGCTGATTTTTTTTAACTGGCCCCACCCCTCCCCAAGTCTGCTTTTAACCAGATGACAGGATCCTGGCCTCTTATCTCACCTGATCGATTATCTGTCATCAACACAGTCACTGAGAAGCTTTTGGCCATTTCCAAGTGGTGCAGCTTTATGTGCACAGACACATTAATTATAATAAGATGACAGCAGCAACAAAAACAAGAATAAAAGCAGCATTTTTGCATAAACTAGCTCAGCTGTGAATGATGTGTCATTATCGAACAAAAACAACTAATCTTTTCCACAATTCATTAAAGAGTCGTGACTGTGATTGAACCCTCTTCAAACCTGCTGCACAAAGGTTCCTAAACTACAAACATAATGACAGCTGCGTGATGAATTCACAATTTTAAAGAAACAAAAGATATTAAAAGGATCAAACTTTTAAAAAAAAACTTTGGGTTTCAGAGCAAAGAAAGTCCCCTATGTTTCTTATTCATGTGAAAAGCTCCTGCAATCAAACCACGGCTTAGTCCGTGGCCACAGAAGTTCAGGTGTAGACAAATAGAATGTTTTTCTTACAGCTCTCAGCCTCTTGATGCTCTTTTAGTGAAAGCAAATGATTTTAGGACCACAAATCCCTTAAAGCTTATACAGTGGAAGTATCATTGTTTTTATATTGGTTCTAAACCACCAATAACTAAGTCAAATATTAATTTAGCTTTTATCCCTGAATAGCTGTGATTTATCTTTATTTCTCTCTTTTGGAACCTTTGTCTTTTTTATTTTATTTTTTTCAGACGGACTAACAAATATCAGATGATGTGCGCTGTACTTGTGAGATTCAGATCACAGAATGCACCATTTTTATTCCGACTAACTTGGCTATGATAATACAGGTAGTTGTTTACTGCAGATGATGGGGCGGCACAGTGGAACAGTGGTTAGCATTGTTGCCTCACGATAAAAAAAGGTTGCAGGTTCGCCTCCCTGCCTTTCTGGCTGCAGTTTGCATGTTAGCCCTGCGCACACATTGGTTTCCCCTGGGCACTCCGGTCTCCTCCTGCAGACCAGAACCATGTTACCTGAGTGAGAGTGTGATGGTTGTTTGTCTCCACGCGTCTCTGTGATGGACGCACAGCGACTGCAGGAGATGCACTGTGGGTAAAGAAAATGAATGGATGGATGTTTGTTCCTCTCAGTTGCAGAGGGATGATATTTCCTTTCATCTGTGTCACAAGTGCCTGTAAGCTCTTAGCCCCCCTCCCTCCTGCCCCCCGCCTCCTCTTCCACCCATGTCCCCTGGCAGTCTGAGATTCCAGGGATGTCTCCTCCGGTAAAAGAAGCTGCTGTCCCGTCCATCATGCAGACCACAGAGCACCATGGAGCTGCAGCGGCTGCCTCTCTGACTGCGCGGCTGCAGAGTTGCTCTCTGCATTGCAAACCCTAAAACATTTAGTGTGTGTGTGTTTGTGTGTGAATGTGTTAGTTTTAGTGTGTGTGTGTGTGTGTGTGGTAGATAGAGGCCTAAAGGCTTGGATTTGTCTGCAATAATAGTTGGACAGTCATGAAGAAGAAGGTGGCTGGTGGTTACAGGACTCGAACAAGACGAGCCCCGACTGTTGCTGTCCTTTAAAAATGTTCTCTTGATTCCCCCTTGGGTAGAGATCTGAGAAGATCCAAGATGGATTTTGTTTTCTGATCAGTTACGGACATGTTGAGCGGTGTCGGTGCCCTCTGACGGTCATGTCTAACGGTTACCGTACTCTATCGCAGCACCTGAATGACCTGAAGAAGGAGAACTTCAGCCTCAAGCTGCGCATCTACTTCCTGGAGGAGAGGATTCAGCAGAAGTACACGGAGAGCAATGAAGACGTGTACCGCACGGTGAGTAGCACTGGTCTTACCTCCTGTAGGGGCTTGATGAGACATTTGATCTGAGAAGATGAACAAAGTCATTATCATGTGTTATAATTCTCATTAAGTGTTTTACAACCATCTACGTTCTCTGCAAAGAACTGATCATTTCACGCATCTGTGGTTGAATCTCAGATTTTTCTGCCTTAATAGTTCAAATAAGTTGCTATAATTTAAAGGGAATAGATATTTTTGTTAAAACTAAGTATAGAACCAGTTTAAAGGGTAGGTCTACTACAATAAGAGGAATTGATCTTTGGAATGGTCTGGAGGACAGTGTAAAAATAGCAAAATCAATACTAATATTTAAGAAAATGATTAAAAGTAATTTGTTGAAGAGATATACAGTATTTAAGTTGATTCTAATTTAATAAATTCTAATAGGTAATTTGATTAGACTACAGTATATACTTTCTGTATTACAATAAGCAATTTAATGTTTGAATTGATAGTTTGAACTGATTGTTTCATAAGGAGCAGATATGATAAGAAATGTTTTCTTCTTCTGCTTCCTTTCATTTTATGTTTTTTTAATTTATTTCATCTGTCTATAAAATTGTCATTGTTTTTACTGTATATGAAATGAATAAATTATACAATACAATACAATACAAATAAGGATGTTTGAAGATTTGACACATATTTATCACATATTTGATGTCAAGCCTGAACGCATGATAGGCTTTTAGAGAAGCTAAGAGAACGTGGTACAGAATATTAAAAAGAAATCCCACACTTTAATTTGGTAACATGATCGGGCTGCTGTGAGTAAGATGGAGCGGTTCTCACAGCAAGTGAGAAGTGCTTTATAAACAGATTTACAACCTTTGGGGTGACTGATTCCTGTTTGTTGCTCAACGTCTTATTGTCTTTGAGTATAAACTTCTTATGTTACAACATCTGGCAGCGATGTGTTTGGAACAAGGACAGTTTAAATGTTGACGGGAGCAGAATCAGAAGTGAGATTTCCCGATGACTACATAACTGCTTTCATCAAACAGTCAGAAAAGAGCAATAAGCAAATACATAAAATATTTTACATGTAAATTTATATTTTATTGGTTGGATTCAAGCATTAAGATGAAATACATTAAAGCACATGTAATTTGTGGTGTCATAAAAGATACTTAACCATGATGACTTTACTTTACAAGACATAAAGCCTCAAAACTGATGGCTTTAAAATTTCTAATAATTTCTCCAATTCATGAACAGTGGAGTGATTTATTCTTAAAATAACTATTTTTTGCTGGGACTAATGCCATGCTCTCACATGTCGTGCATGTCATTTTCATACCAGTTATGTTCTTTGTATCTGATGCTGCTGTGTCCAAAGGTTTCTGGTTTTATGGGTTAATAATTTCATATGGTAATTGTTTTAAACGTTGCTGATAAAATGGCAACCACTGAGTTCACAACAGTTGTAACACAAGGTTTCAAAATGTTATAAATATACAGTACAGTGCTGATTTCTTTGCTCGGTTATGAACTGTGCTGTAAAGATAATTGTGTTTTTGTGGTCTTACTGAGTGAACATTTTCTCCTCTCGGTTGTATTTTATTCAGCACGTTTGCTCTTTGGGCTGCAAATTTTAAAACCACACAATTATTATTAACCGTGAGAAAGAAGAAAACAGATATTAGTCCATGCAGGCACTTTATCAGTTAAAAAAAGTTCCCTGTTTCTAAACGTGTGTGCGTGCCTCTGTCTGCATGTGCATGCGCAGACATGGTTTTAGCAGAAGGTGACCTGCTTCAGCTGTTGCTTTACGAGATCAGCCTTTAAAACTAGCTTCTGATGTTTCGAATCCAGTCTTATAAGCAGCAACTCTTTGGAATGAGACAACTAAAGGGCTGCATGATCTAATCAAACAAGACCTGACGCTTCTTCTTATCTCCCACTCAAGCTGCAGCAGAGATTGAGTAAACTGATCCACATGGACAGACGCACAGCTGCAGCTTAATCCTCATGTGTAGTCAAGGGTTCATCAGAATAATGACTTTTAGCAAACATAATCTTGTTTCCAAAGTGTGCACCTGAGCTGAGATGCTCACGTTGATTCCAGCAAAGTGGGTGAATTATTGTCATCTCTCTGAAACGTTTTACTGTAACTCTATACCATCTAGATGTGGGTACATAGAGATCTCACTGAGAGCTCCAGCGCTATTTATAGAACAGGCTTCAGATTTATTCATCGCATGTGTCCTGATGAGTATCCACAGATCCAAACATCAGGTTTCTCTTCTCCTTTTACCAGAGCTCAGGTCATTTATCGCCCTGTGGCTTGAATCTGGGACATAAACAGCATTTTGGAACGTATTTGCAGAATAATGTTTGTTTTTCTGGTGTCAGAAATGAAGCTGTTGATTAATTGTGTTAATGCCAAAGACGTGTGGATTCTGTCATGGTAAATGGATAAATGGACTGTACTTATAAAGTGCCGTTCTATCTGATCACTATGCTAAAAGTGCTTTACAGCTCAATCTGTGAGGTATCTGTCATGATATGGTACCTCGGTGGTAGAAGATGAGCAGATCAGGTGTGTTTCGTGGCTCCTCCCTCCTCGTGGCTAAAAGTGGGGCTGTTGCTGAGAGCCCCTCGTCCAGGAGGGGTCAGAACAGCAGGAACGTGGGGTCCTATATTTAGGACTTTTTTTTTTTTTAAAGGAGATGTTTGTCTTTTTGTGAAGCCCATTGTGGACATGAATACAGAGCAGTCTGACAGCTGGTTATTTCCAGGGTGTTACTAGTTAGAGAACATGTGTTTGGTCACATTGGATGTAACTTCTGTCAAAACCCAGTTTGAGAGAATAGTAGTTATTGTACAAAAAGTGCCAGGTTTGGGCTTGTTTTAGTAAATTGTTTTTTTTTTTTAATTTTTTTTTTTTTTTTTTTTTTTTTTTTTTTTTTTTTTGTTAGTTTGTTTTAATTATTTTAGTTGACACCATTTTTGCTTCACATTCAATAAATCACCTCATCCAAGCACTGATTAGTAAAATCTAGTACAGTGCTGTATGAATGGATAAATGAGGGCACAGATTGTGATGTAAAGTTGTTTGAGTGTCTTCACAAGATAGAAAGGTGATACATAAGTACAATCCATTTACCATTTACCATTTACCGTTCCTTTGATTTAGAATAAAACTGAATTGTGCTGCTGTGTTTGACTTTTCTGAACATGTGATGTCAATTTAAGGAGATGTTCAATAAAACACGAGTTGCTGAACATCTGTTTTCAGCACGCTGAAGATGCACAGTTTGTATCTGGTAGAGGTCTAACAGTTTGAGGTTTGAACCTTTAGACAGCAGGGCAGCTGGTGGCCGATTTACAGCACTGTCATTTTCTTTTTGTTAATATGTTGTTGTTCTTTTGTTTACAAAACAAAACAACATTTGATGGATGGATTAAAATAATAACCATGCAACTAACAACCATTAGCAGAACTTGTACATTTCAAAATAGTACTGGTATATACAGTATAGAATAAAATAAAAAATAAAAAAAATAAAAAAAAACTGTTGGTTGTAACAAACAAGTATCAGCTTTCTTTTCTTTTTAAGTGAAAAGCAGAGATGAAACTATGACAGCAACATAAAATGTTTATTTTCATCCAACTGTTTTTGTATGAACTGAAAAGATTATTCAAAGATCATTACAGTCAGCAGTTGTATGATTGTTATAATAAGTTTTAGTGACAGTGATACATATTATCTCAGGCAAAAAAAAAAGCAGAAAGTATTGTTAAATAAATAACATTATTAGGTTTTCATTATATATTTATTACCGCCCACCAAAAGGCAGTCAATGTTTGCTTGTTTGCATTTGTCTGTTAGTAAGTTATCTTATTAACCATTTAGATGAAATTCAACGATGCCTGCTCAATAATCCAGGTAGGGCGAAAAAAAAAAAGAAGTCTTAAAAATTAAACGTTTCAGCAAGTTGTTTTTTTTTAATCCAAGAAGACCTGACTTAACTTTTTTTTGCACTTTGATGATACTTTCTGATAATAATCCTTAGATGTACATCCCCAACTAATTAACTTTAACCCTAGAAAACATAAACACATATAACTCAGTCAAACTGGCAGATATTGAGCTAAATGTTGATGTGGTGGTTGTTGAGAGTCACCCCAAACTCATACCCATCTCTGATGTTGCAGCATGTTTAAGGTTTGGCCAAGATGTGCTCATCATTTCTTAACAGAAGATGATTTTAGTCTAAAACTCTAAGGAAACAGGGATTCCTTCAAGAATAGACTTTTAATTTTTTCTAAATAAATTTATGATTTGCATTGAACTCGAGTATGAGTTACTTTTGCTGTGAGCTAATCTTATTTAAACAAACTAATTATTTATGTATTAGTCAATTTGATCTGATACAAATAAAATATTCTTAACAACATGCAGGGATCAATAATAATCAAATTTAGAACATTCATTATCCTTGTTCCCAGCAGTTCAAGTTGAAATTTAAAGAATATTTCCCCCCAAATAATAATTTTACCATTTTCATCAAGCCATTTCCTCAGATGGTGTTATTTAATTTATCCCTTACGTTATCCAATCACTTCAAATCAACACTAAACCACGATAGGATGTTTTCAGTTATTAAAATATGAACGTTAATTTGTTTTCCTCTGGTTTCTTGTTAATTATATTAATATACTGTAGTTATTCTTGACATGAATGAAATATTGACCTGCAGTACGAGTGCTCACTTTATTTTATTTAATATTCATTGACGTTGTTTATTAGCGGCAGATCTTTATGAACTCTGCACAAAACGAACAGAGAAGCGTGTATAGATCCTGATCATGAGTGAGAGCGGCGTCTGATCTGACTCCAGCACATAAACACAGACAAACACTGGACGAGCTGACCTCTGTCTGTCAGAGGGCAGAATGGAAAGCATGAGCCCCATTCAGCTCAGATCCCAGCACCTCTCAGGTCAGAGCAGTTCTACCCCCCCCCCCCCCCACCCCATGTCCCCCTGTGGACCCGAGCAGGTAAACAAACAGCAGAGTTCAGCCCTTGGCTCCTGCGTGAGCATCTGAGCTGCTCTGAATTCTCCAGCTCTAAATATAAAATCCATGCCGGTCAGTCAGATGTTCTGTAACGATGACACACAACACCCATCCGTCCTGATTTACACCACAGAGAGGTTACAGACAACAAGAACTTTATGTTTAATCTTTTACACAAACTTTAAGATTTAAGCATTAAGTGCATTAAGTGCATGTGTTGCTGAAGATGAGATGTGTCATCTTATAAAGTTCCATGTTTGTGTTTTAAAAATCATCAAAATTATCTTGTAAATGATCTGAATGGCAACTTTGTAATATTGGATTTTATACTGTTTGTTTTACTTTACTTATGGGGAAATTCACAAACCGCTCTCATGATGCTACATGCACTTTGTGTCATGTTTTTGCCCCTCCACCTCTGTTTACTGTGTCACCTCCTGCTCTTTGTCTGCTGCAGAACATCGAGCTGAAAGTGGAAGTAGAGAGCTTGAAGAAGGAGCTCCAAGAAAAACAAGAACTTCTGGACAAAGCCCTGTAAGTTCAACTACACAGCTTCAGCTTTTGTGTGAAAGTGTTAAATTTTTCTACTTCATTTGCAGTTAGTCAGACGATGGCAGTCCCATTTTGTAGTCCTTGTGTATATTTATTATTAACGATAAACCAAAAAGCATCCCCTTATGGCAAATCCTAATTTATTCCTCAATAACATATCAAAAGTTGCAAGAAAAATTAAAGAGCATCTTTACAGCTCTAATCCATTTAAGTGAAAGTACACACACAAAAAGTATTTTTTAACAACATGCTGCAAAGTCCTGAAGACTCCCTGTCAAAAGATTTAGAGGCTGTAACAACGTCTCAGTTTCAAAGTTCATGCTCAATAATCCTGGTTTGAAAAAAAAATCCAACAAAGTTCAGGCAGGTCATCTGGACGGCTTCTTCTTTTTCTTTTTTTTTTTTTAATCTTTCGTCCTTCATCCAAAGGACTTCTTCAGTCTGAGGAGCCACACCATGCTGCAAGTGTTGTTTGGGACACAGTTTGTTGCAGCTCCTTAGACTGATGAAGTTCTTTGGATGAAGGACGAAATGTCTGAAAAAAAAAAAAAAAAAAAGCCGTCCAGATGACCTGACTGAACATTGTTGAAAATTTTTTTTAACCTGGATTATTGAGCATGAGTTTTGATGTTTTGAACCACTTTGGCCATGGCTGCCTCAGAGGAGTCGACGGGGGAGAGGGCGGGTCCGAACCATCTTATCACCAGCAAACTGGTTGGTCCAATATGTGAGCGTGCTGCTTGTGGGGCTGAGTTTGTTGTGGCTCCTCAAATTGATGAAGTCCTTTGGATGAAGGACAAAATGTCTTAACAAAAAAAAAAAAAAAAAGGAAGAAGCCATCCAGATGACCTGACTGAACTTTGATGAACAGTTGTTTTTATTGTGTGCGAACACCATTAAGATCAGATCTGCTCCAGTTGTCTCCCACTTTAACCACATCTGTCTAAGATTTATAAAATCATCATGTTGTGGATTGTTGGCTGGTCATTGTCAGACTTGGTCACAGGATACAGTGATGAGAACTTCAAAGTGAATTGTTGTGGTGAACATCAGTCGGGAACCTTTAAGTTTAACATTTCACAACTTTTGTCTCATTCTTTTATCTTTGTGATGCTTTAGTAAGTCGTCATCCATCTTTTCTATGGATATTTCAAAGTTGTAATCCAAGAGGTCAGTGGTGCTGAGCTGTGATTCTACCAGAAGATGGTGACCAGTTCCATAATGCATTGTCTGAAATGCCGAAATGCACGAAAAGAACAGAATTAAAAAGCAGAGATTGAGTTTCAGTGATTTTCATCGTGTGAATAAATTCTGTCAGCGTGTACACTGATGGTTTCCTGTTTATAGTATCCTCCAATGTTCTTGGACTCCAACTAGTACTTTTGTACACTTTGTGCTATTTTGTCAAAACAATGTAAATTGGGAATTGTGTAATTACTGTATTTAACTTTATTTACAAAAGCTTACAAAAGCATAGAGATCCATTTAGATGTTTATAGCTTAAAAACCTTGTTCTCTTGGAAATCTACTTCAGCATACTTGGATTTGTTTCATCCTACTTTTAGCTTTTAGCTAACATTTTTGCCAACTTAAATGTTTAGCTACTGTTTTTGCTCATTTTATCTTGGAGCTATAGCTTTGCTCAGTTTAGCTTTTTATATTTTTATAACAGCAATAGTGTGGCAGAAAATGCAAACTGTCCTTGTTTTATTTCTTGTCATTTCACCCTTTCTGCTCATTGTTAATGTTTCAGGATAAAAGGATGTGACAATGATGGCAGTGTTGTGGTTTTATAGTGAGCTCAGCATCAGTTACAGCAGAGAGGACAGATGAAGATTACTAAACGTTCTTCCTGAGGGTCCACTCAACGCCACGAACACTTGTCCCTGAGACACACATACATTGCTCCGGCTAGTTTCAAAATATCTCAGTTATCTGAGCTGCTGCGTGTGGCAGATGGAGTTAAAAATGTGTGTCGCCGGCGTCTGGAACAGGTTTTGTGGCGACAGAGAGGCGTGGGTCATTCTGGGAGCAGGAATTCTGGGATGCAGCCGTTAACTAAGTGATGCCACAAGATGCTTTTAATGTCCCGAAGTGTGAGGGAACCTTGTTAGGAGTCACGCAGAGAGAATCAGGAAAGGTGTGGACAAAAACTAACCCAAGTGTAAAAGGCTTACGTGCCAGGATTTTTGCTCTGTGTGACATTATGAATTTTTTACGACATAAATGCAGCTTATTAATAATTCACGAGCCTGTGATGAAAATGATCACCTCTCCCAGAATGTCTAATGACAACAGCGCACGCTGTGGGTGAGGCACTTATTTATTCTCAGCTATAAGTGGACGGTGTGAGGACATACTAGAGTCCCACAGCAGACAGACAAGCGGTGACATCAGATTTTCTCTTGGCTCTCCCTGACGTCTCCATCAGGTCCTAAAACTGACCACTCTGATGTCTGACATGTAAACTAAGTAAAGTACAGTAACTGGTAAAAATAACTACCCAAAGATTTACTTTAGATTCATCACGTAAACTGTTTCTGGGTAGGAAGTCAGAAGTTATAAGGATTTGATTCAGTTCTTGGTCCTAATGATCCTCGAGGAAGTGAAAAGTAAATGTAAAAACACCTAAATGTGAGAATTTGTCTTAATTTACATTTATGGGGCAGCATTTTGGATAAGCTAAAGATTGTTCAGAACACTTTTGACATAACTTCATAACAATGTATTACAGTGATCCATTATAAAAGTAAAAAATATCTGAACAAGTTTTATTAGACAATGAAAAATGAGTTCCTACAAATGTGCTGTTCAAGTCCATATCCAGTTAAAAATAACAAATATGCCTCACAGTGGTACCCTAGGCCAAGGTAAAGCCAGTAAAAATAAAATATGTAATAAAACGGTGGAGAGTTCAAGGTCTAACGATGTTTCCATGTTTAAATATGGAAGCAGAAAAATCCATCCAGACTAATGGCTTTAAGACATGCTGATAAACTCACAAGTTGAGTTTAATGTTAGTCAAATTCAGGTCATTTACTAAAAGTCTGCCTCCAGCCTTTGTATAAAATGAGCTGATCATGTTTATTGATGCATTTGATTTTGCCCCTTTGTAGCACAACAGCTGAGAGTTTGACCAACAACAATGAGGCTGAGCTGCAGAGACGATGTCAGGAGAGACAGCAGGAAATTGACCACATGCAGCAGGTGCTGGAGACCAAGATTCAGCTCCTGCAGGAGGTTTGCCTGCTCCACCTGTCGCCACTAACACACAAACACACACTTCTGTCGTCTTCGCAAATCATTGATGCTTCTCTGTGTGGGCTGCAGGAGGCCCAGCTAGCTCGTAGCGAGGCTGAGAGGATGGCCTCAATGGCCGGATCCCACTCCCACACCTCCCTCGTTTCGCTGGACGCTGCCATGGAGGAGATCCCCGAGGATGAGAGACCTCCACACCTCCTGTCCCCAACCAACACCAGCAAAGACAGGCAAAGAAGACTGAAAGATCTGAAAACCATCTGTTCTCAGAAGCATCAAACTAATGAAATCGATCATCCGTTCATGTCCAGGCTAATCGAGGAACTGAGTAAAGAGCTTCGCTCCAAGGAGGCCTTCACCATGAAGCTCTGTGAAGAGAAGGAAACACTCACGCTCAGGGTTGGAGAGCTGGAGGACCAGGTTCAAGACTTGTCTTCGTCTCTGCTACAGAAGGACAAGGATGTTGAGGTGTTTATGGTTATTAAATCTAAAACCATTTCAGTATCTATCTGTGTAGTCTACTTTAAGAGAACAAAGCAAATATGTTTGTGTTTCTTTACGTCAGTGGGTGAGTCAATATTTCTGTTGTACACTAGGTTTATAATATTTTCTCTTTTTTACAGTTTTATCAAGAGGAACTGAGTCAGGAGAGGCTGCGAATTGAACAGGAGATGCAGGTAAGTGAAGCGCTATAGATGAAACTTAATTTGGTTTATAGAACAACTACAGATTATCATTTTATTCCATTTCCTGTTTTCTAGTACATGATTGGGATTTTCCCCCTACAAATATGCTTTCTTATTTGTTTATTTATAAATTTATTTATTTAATTTACCTTTTATTCATACAGGTAGTCTCACTGAGTCACGAGAACTCATTTTCAAGAGAGACCTGTTTGGGGGTTAAGGGCCTTGTTCAAGGGCCCAGGGTGGGGCAAATGAGGGCAAAGGCAGATGTGGGTGCTTCACCGTTTCCATCCACATTTTGAAGTTGTCAGTCTGGGAAGTTGAACCTGCAACTTTCCGATCACAGGCCCATCTTCTCTAACCTCTGCGTCACCACTCCCCTACATCATACACAGACCTGTCCCATAACAACCACTCATTAACCGATTCCATAGGTACATTACGACAGATAAAAGTGTAAATACATAATTTACTTTTGAAATTTTGAAAATTTGAAATTTTAATAATTACATAATATAATGTAGGGCCGAGATGGGGTAAAGGCAGGGCAGCCGACCCGGGACCCGAAGGCTCAATCCCCAGTTACTGCACGTCTCGTGATGCCTCTGAGCAGGACACCCCATCCCAAACTGCCCCTCGGGCGCCCCCCAATAGCCGCCCACCGCCCCACCCGGGTGTGGATGGGGTGGCCCAAATGCAAAGAACCAATTTCACCATTGTATGGGAACATAAAATGATGACAACACATAACACATTATTATTATTATTATTATTATTATTATTATTATTATTATTATACTCAGTGGACATTTTGCCTCTCAGTGACAGACAATAGGAAAAGCACTTTTATAAAATAATTTATTTATTTTTATCACTCTCGGACCTAATAACAGTACAGTAGTGTGCTTCATCAGACACAATCTGCCTCCCTCTGGTAAAGCAGAGTTAGAACATGTCACGTTTGAATCACTGTCTGTTCACTATCCATGGCATTTATTTTTCAAACGAAATTGTTTAGAGCATGATCAAATATTATGTTTAACTTTCAGTTTTGATACCAAAAATAAATAAATAAAATAAAATATAAAGATTGGACTAAAACGCACTCTTTCTCTGCAGGTTTAATCATCTTAAACTAAATACTCAACATTTCTATAAAAATGAGAGTCTGCAAAGAATAAATCACCATCAATCAACTGTTCATGATGTCAGAACAAGTAAACATAACTGTGTCTTCTTGCTTTAACCTTGTGTGGAGATGATTAAATCCGCTTTCTGGAGCTAAGCGAGAGGAGCAGCATGACACAGACACATGTGTTCTTGTTAAACCTGCAGCGGTGCATTATGTCAGGCTGCCATCTCACTGAGGCTTTATCTCATCACATAAAGTGCCAGAAGAATGTCATTTCATTCACAGGCTGTGGCTGCATGTGCCATCCCCAAGGACACAAAGCACTTTATCAAAGCAGCAGCTGCGCTCTTTGCTCAGACTGAAAATTTGTTAGTTTAAAACCATAACATTCAGCTCTTCTCATCTTAGCCTATTAAATGTCTGTTCTGCTATCTGGCTGTATTATCGCCCACCAGCATGAAAAATGGTTATACCTCAGTCTTTTTTACAGATAATGAGCTAAAATTAGGTGTGGCAGTAGCTGAGAGTCATAATAATAATATATAATATAATAATTATTTTATTTAAAAAGTGCCTTTCAGGAAAATGAAGGACACTTTACAGCAAGAAAGATAGAGAGATTGTGTTAAAGCAAACAACAAGTGCAGTGCAAAGATCAACAGGAATAAATTGAAATAGAAAATACATAAAGAATATAAAACACATAAAGCAAAGTTAAGGATAAACGAGTCTAAAGAGATGTGTTTTCAGAGCAGTCTTGAACAGAGGAAGGGAGGTGGTGTTTCGTAGGTCTGGCGGCGGTGGAGAGTTCCAGAGGTGAGGGGCAGAGCAGGTGAAGGCCCTGCTCCCCATGGTGGAGAGGCAGAGGGTACATGGAGGTGCAGCGAAGAGGAGGATCTGAGAGAGCGAGAGAGGATGGAAATTTGTAGGAGGTCAGATAGATAAGGAGGGGCGAGGTTATGGATAGCTTTGAACGTGAGAAGAAGAATTTTGAAGACGATACGTGATTTAACCAGGAGCCAGTGGAACTGCTGCAGGACAGGAGTGATGTGATTATAGGAGGTTTGAGTTATGACACGGGCAGCTGAGTTCTGGATCATCTGTAGCTTGTGGAGAGATTTGTTGGGGAGGCGATAAAGAAGGGAGTTGCAGTAGTCGATACGGGAAGTCACAAGACTGTGCACAAGGATGGCTATGGAGCGGGGTGTGAGAGAAGGGCGGAGCCAGTTAATATTTTGGAGGTGGAAATAGGCCGACCGAGTAACATTGCTGATGTGTGAAGTGACAGAGAGACTCTTGACCTGAGGGGAGGGGAATAATAGAGAGTTGTTAAGGGGGACGAGAAGATGTTCTGATTTTGAAATAGAGTTTTGGTACCGACGAGAATGATTTCTGTTTTGTCACTGTTTAGTTGTAGGAAATCGTTAGAAAACCAGTGATTTAGCTCATTGGGACAGTTGGTGAGGATGGAGGGTCGGTGGGTGGAGTTTGGTTTTGTTGACAAGTACAGCTGTGTGTCATCAGCATAACAGTGGAAATGGACACCAAATTTGCAGAAGATGTAACCTAGAGGAAGGAGGTAAATGATGAAGAGGAGGGGTCTGAGGACAGAGCCTTGTGGGACACCCATGGAGACGGGAGAAGACTGGGAACGGAAGGATTTAAGCTGAATGAATTGAGTGCGGTCAGAGAGATAAGATTTGAACCAGTCTAACGGAGTCATCCCCCACGCATACTGCAAGCAGGAACAGATTGCACCAGAGCTTTGTTGACATGCACGGTGACATGTTTCTTCAAGGAATGTTTTCATTTAATTGTCTGTTTTTGCCTCCAGCGTTTTTTTTTTTTTTTTTTTTTTTTTTTTTTGGACTTGCTTTGTTTGTGGCATCCCTCCAAGATTGTTTTAACTTGTAAATCGATTTGAAGGAAGAATGCAAATGTACTTGAGGAGCAGGTTCTCAGCTCCAATCATAAACTCAATGAAAGGAAACAGGACAACATGTGCGTGTTTGAGAGCACAAGTCTTCATCGAGCAACTGTTCACACTCAGAGGCTGTGATTGTCGTCAAAGTCTCTGCAGCCAAATATTAATGATGGTGACCAGTGTGTGTGTGCGTGTGTGCGATTACATTTCTAAGAAGTGTTGCCTTTCATATGTGCGTGAGTTCAGGCGTTTCTCTGATGGTCGTTCAGCAGTTCTGATTTCAGCTGAGCTGTCAATAGGTCGGGTCGATCTCTGAGTGCTCTGAGACCCCGTGCTGGTATCAGGTTGTGTTGTTGTTTCACCAGCCATGCGAGCTCTTAATTGACTCCCCAGACACCCCAGACATTTAGCCAATAGATAACAGCTGGAGGAGGAGAGATACTTAAATTAATAATTAATATGATAGTTCAGATTAACCTTTTTATATTTGATTTTGTAGCGTCCAATGAGTGTGATCATTTTGCTCAACAATTAGCTTTAACATGTTTCATGTAACTGCTATAATAAGTGTAAAAAAACATATTTGTCACATATGTGGTTGTCAGCAGCAGAAACATCTTATTTAGAGAAAATGTTTTAGGTTTAGTAATTAAACTTCAGTTAACCAACAATCAAACTTCTTAAAGGTTAAAGGTTCAAGATTTTTTTCTTCCTTCTGCTACCTTTCATTTTATATTTTGTGTTCGTATCATATATGGGATTGTTTTGTATTGTATTTTTAAATGAATAAATTTGTAAATAAATAAATAAAGGTTATATAAAAGCACTCACCTCTGACTCACATATTAATCAGGAGGGGCAGGATGTCCTGATATAGAAAATCTCTGATGTGAGGGTGAAATGATGTTCTTGTGTTCCTTAAAGAGAACAAAATATAGTCATTGTACATAAAAACTTTCAGTTACATTTACAGTCAAAACTTTTCTTGTTTTATTTTGTGTTTTGATCTCATTTTAGATGTGTTTTTTTTTTTATCATTATTCTATGTTTTTATGGTCTTCTGTTTTGTATTGTCTTATCACTATTTGTATTATGTGCAGCACTTTGGCCCCACCGGCAGTTGTTTTTAAATGTGCTATAAAAATACTGTACTGTATACAGTATATATATATTTTTTAAATATTATCTTTTAAAATAGCCCAATGCATAAACAAGAAAAAAAAAAGTACAGTATATAATAATTTTATTTTTGTGTATCATTTTTAATTAACCAATAAAAATTGCCCTGTTTTGCTTTATGAGTTTAATAAACATGCCCAGAGCACCTGTGCATTCAGGCGCACAGAGCTGTGTAAACCAGGCGGGACGAAGTGACAGAGTCCCGGGGTGACAACGCTCGTATCGTCTCCAATAAATACAAACAAAAACTATTTATCTAACTTAAATTACAGGTATATCCGTATTTTACATATATTATATTTGTTTTAAGTGAGAATATGGATAGGTATTTATCCGTGGGCACGCCGGGTTCAGTGCATTGGTCTCCTCCACCCCCCTGTTGTCTCAGAATGGTTCGCTCCGCCGCTGCGTTCCTGTCTCCCCGGCAGCCTCATCGCTACTATCTCTCTCCCCCTCAGGATTTCCGACATCGCAGAGTCCTTCCTGTGCGTCTCTCTCCGGGTTTCCGTCGTTAGCGCCTCTGAAATGAACGAACCGAGTCGGGTTCGGACGCGGACACCTGCGGGGGAGTCAGAGGATCGTCCTGCTCCGGCTGAATGTTGGCGCGGAGGCCGGAGGATCGTCACAGCTCCGCGCGCAGGTTGAAGCTGCGGCGGCGCGCGGTGAGGCTCGCGTGTCGCTGTTGCCCTGGCGCGTGCGATGGTGTTGGGAAATACGACACAGCGGTTCATTAAGAGAGAAGGGACACTGAACCGAGACTGCATCTGATTAAAGAGACATGCCCTCTGCGCCATGTTCCTGATGCACCTGCACGTCCAGCTAATGTTCTGATCCTTATGTGACATTCACAGCTTCTACTTTTACCTCAAGCTTTTCCGTCCTGCCTCTTACTCCACCTACAATATTGTAATTCATATCTACATGTACTTCCATTTGGACTTCATTCTGTTTTTGAAAAGACCATTTTTTTGTTAAATACCTACAAGGATCGATGGTCCTTCCTAGCCACACTATCCTTCTGCTCCTTGGTGGTTAAAAGTCTGTAGGATGCTTGATCTAAAGATGAAGGAGACCTGTCGTATCTGTGGACGAGTGCTCTGTGGCAACCAGAGGCGATGGATCTTCCACCCCGCTGCCAAACTCAACCTACAGGTGCTGCTGTCTCACGCCCTCGGTCGAGAGTTGACCCGAGACGGCAGGGGAGAGTTCGCCTGCTCCAAGTGCACCTTCATGCTGGACCGCATGTACCGCTTCGACACGGTCATTGCGCGAGTGGAGGCCCTGTCCATCGAAAGGTTACAGCGGCTCTTGCATGAGAAACATCGACTCAGGCTGTGCATCAGTGGGCTGTACCGCAAAACCAACTCGGATGAGGGGGCTTTGATGCTGACTGGAACCAGTGAAGGATCAGGCGACGGGATGGTGGATATTTCCGGTTTAGCCCATGCCAAGTATTGCGCCCTACTCCAGGAGGATTTGGTCTACTCTTTGTATGAGTCCTGGGCCGATGACGGCGTGGAGTGCCACCATCACCACCACCCTCAGAGTTGTGCTGGTCCTGACTCAGAAGTTACAGGAGCAAGCTCACATCGCTGTGCGCCAAGCACTCCCAGGAGATGTCGGGGATGTTCCTACTGGCGCGTGCCAGACTCGGACTATGAAGCGGTCTGCAAAGTGCCCAGGAAGCTGGCTCGGAGTACTTCTTGTGGGCCGTCAACCAGATACTCAGCCAGCGTTATAGGCGGGAGTCTGACTGGAGGCGGTGGAGATGGAAAACATGTTGAAGATTCAGAAGAAAACCCGTCTTCTCGAACCCTAGTCCCCGAATCTCAGGAGATCTCCAGGACCTCAGACAGCGATCGCACTCTTGCTGGACAAGCCAGCTCCAGTCCATCTGTTGCATCTTTAGAGACAGCTGAAGAATACGCTCAACATGGAGCTGAAACGGACGAACACCTGGGCTCCCACAGAGACGACCACATATCTGACTGTTTATCTGAAGAACCCATAGGGACGCCACAAGTCTCACCTGGACCCAACTTGTCTCTGGCCTTCTGTTTGCTGCAAAGCTGTTCTGTCTACCGACCAGTCCGAAACGTCAAGGGCAGCAAGCTCCCTGTCCTGCTCCGACGAAGCTCCAGTAATGGAAGGCTTACCTTCCCTTACCATGTTTTGGGAACGCCTTGCAGAACCCCAGACACAGACCTCCACATGATGCCAACACCTGAGCTGGAGACCCCTCTGATCAGGGTGGATGATGGGGAGAATCATCACCTGAACTTGTTAGAGTTGGAGGAGTTATTAGAAGATTTATACAAACAGTGTCCTCCCCCTCCTCCGCACCAGGTATCAACAAAAGTGCTGAAACTATTTCGTTACAGTATGATGACGAGCAGCAATTTTTACCTTTGCTTTGCAAATCCGCGGCGTCGTAAGCGAACTGGCCTAACAGGCTTTGATGTTTGACAACACGCCAGCTCCTCAAAGAATTACTCCCATCCCCTTTTTTAAAACTAAGTAGCTTTGTAATCCAGCTGTCAGTTAACTCATCCAACCCGCAGCTTCTTGAAATAGCTTTGACTCGGCAGGATGTGAGCTGTGCGTGCGTGTGTTTATTCTTGTGTGTGCGAGGAAATTGTGTTTTAAGAAGTTGCATGTACCATGACCTAATTATCAAATCAGTGTACACTTACCCAGCAAATAGTGAACACAGTGTAGTTGTTTTAATGGTTTAGGTGGGTTAATATCAGACATGTCTCGAGGCATGAAACCAGCCTGCAGACAGAATTTTCTGCTCCAATATCTGTGGACAAATGTACCTCAGTCTGAATGCTACACATCCATCTCGCTCAAATCAATAATCTTTGTGAAGAGGATTCGGTTGTCTCTCAGTCCCAGTAAGAACGTGAGTCCTCACCCGGCGCTGCTGATTGAAGTAGGTTAGAAAAGTGGAGACACTAGAGCAAAGTGACTCCCACTACTGGCCTATTTTCACTTCCCCTTCAGGCAAAGAGAGCCACGCGATGTCAGACCACAGTATCATCTCAGCACTGGTTGGCTACTACAATAATACTATTGATATTTTTGGTCAGCTGGAAAAAAAAGCTGCAGAACATAAAACCATGTGAATGTGTTGATTTATGCTCCACAGTAACACAGGCCGTCATATAACAATATTCCTAGTTATGACACATGTAGAAATAAAGGTTGAATGAATGCGGAGCTCTTTAGGTGCACTCAGTCACGCTCGCTCGTGCATGCAGATGCTCACAGACCAAACCAGTAACTCCATTTCCTTGCGGCTTTTTTTCCTGACTGAACGCACAAACGAGCGCAAATTATGCTGCTTGTATATCGGCATTATAAATAGTATTGAGGTCATTTGTGATTTTATGAATTTCCAAGTAAAATATGTTCCAAAACAATTTATTTTGATCAGACGCCTTTGCAGATGTGCATAAATGCGTACGTGTTGCTGTTTAGACTTTTCCGTCTTGTGAATTTTTTTGCAGAAACTTGTCGAAGAGCAGCAGAGTCAGCTCAACCAGTACGAGTGCGCGGCCGGTCAGTGTGTCAGTGAGCTGCAGAAGGCTCAGCTCCAGGTTCAGTCCCTGCAGGCTAAGATCCAGGAGAGCGAGGCCAACAATACGGTGAGACCTTAACAAAAACACAAAGTACAGTTGGATATTTTCATCAGAGTGGACCTGAGGATATATAAAATCTATCTTATTCTGTGTTCCTAGAAGCTGCAGGAGAAACTGAACGAGATGGAGTGTGAGCTACGTTCACTCCGCCAGGCGGCTCAGAGTCAGGAGAGGACCATTCAGGGCCTCACAGAGTCCATCAGTACTAAAGACAGCGAGGTGTGTGTAGCTACACGTGTCGTTGTGAGATATCTGAACCTGCTTTACAAATGAGCTGATTTTTTTTTTTTTCATATATAATTTATTCTGCTTCAAGGCCCAAGAGCTGTACCATTTGATTGAAGGACAAAACAACACTCTGTGTAAGCTGCAAGAATTGGTCCATCGCAACCAACTTGCTCAAAGCCAGGTGAGACCCTATTCATGTTTTGTGTTTGGATCCCTGATCAGCAGTGAGAAAGGTGGAGACATACTGTCTGTCCTTCTTTAGGCTCCAGCAGGGATGAACGAGTCCATAACTCTGGCCCAGCTGCAGAACGAGCTGGTCAGGGTGCAGGGCTCCTTGTTCTCCCTCGGCCTGGAGCTGGAGGCCAGCCAGAGGAGCCTGAGACAGAGCCAAAGGCAAGGAGACGACCTGCTGAAATTCAAGGACAGACTCAACTCTGACCTCCAAGAAGTGATGCAGCACAGGGAGGTCACAGAAAAACACAACCAGGTTAGTGCTTGTTCCAAACGTGTGGTCCAGTCAAACACACGGGTGTGCAACCTCTCGTCCTGCTGCTGTGCGTAGGACCTGCGCCACGCCCTTCAGAGAACTCGCGCCGAGCTTCAGAGTAAAGACGCAGCTCTGAAAGAGTGCGAGGCAGAGAAGCATGCAGCGGTGGAGGAAAAAGACCGCATCGTCGAACAGCTCAAACACTCCCTGCAGGACAAGGAGCTTCAGCTGCAGGTGACGGCACACGCCTCACACACACGCATATGCATTTTTGTTTGCACCGATTTTTGACCTCGTCTTCAAATTTTATTTATAGGAATACGCTGAGATGATGGAGTCAACAAAAAGCTCCAGACCGAGAGATGTCCTGCTGGAGAAGCTGAGGGAGCGCATTAAAGAAAGAGACAGAGCTCTGGAGGTAAAACGCTCGCAGTGATGATGAGCAGAGGTTCATGGTAGCCTCATAAAAACAAATGCTCTTGATATTGAAGACATCATTGTCAGTCCTGTAAAACTTGAACAATTCAATTTCAAAAAATTTATTCATATCATTTAAAATACAAAAAATTTCATACAATAAAACACAAATGATACACAAATCAAAATGAAAGGTGGCAGAAGAAGAATAAATCTTATGATATCTGCTCCTTTTATCCTCAAAATATTTTTGAACAAAATATAATATACAATAAAAGCAATACTAAAAAGTAAAAAAAATCAAAGCAACTCAAACAACAGTTCTTTAGATTAAATTATATTTGATCATACAAAAAACTAGCTTTAATCTTTCTCTTAAATACAGGTAGTCCTTGGTTTACGGCGTTCTTGGTTTACGGCGTTTCGCGTTTACGGCTCCGCCCCCAGTGACGTC
>JARVGV010001740.1:20640516-20650943 GCA_031762435.1 Hypsolebias longignatus | reverse complement strand
ACCACAAGGGATGCAGTGACCGGGGATCGAACCTGGGTCCTTTGGGTCCCAAGCCGTCTGCCCTGCCTCTACACCAATATTGAAAGGGTGAAATTGATGCCGCCCTCCTGTACGCTGAAGGCTTTTCACCTTTTTTTTTTAATAAGGCACCCATGAATGTCTTCACAAGTACCAGAATTAAGGTATATTTCTGTATTTGTGCACACAAAGTATCAGCCAACAAACTTAGGATCCTTTTTGTCCTTCAGAACTTCTGTAGACACACCCTGGGGTGCACGCTCTAATTACAGCATCAAGGTGAAAAGTCAGAGGTCCTGACAAGCAAAAACATGCAGATGAATTCTTGTCTGCTGGTACGATGTCGTTCAAGCTTTAAAGAAACACGCGGGGTCAGGAATGAAGTTACGGTGATGTTAACGTGTTTTTGATCTAACTTCTAACAACTGAGAGGTTGGATGAATTATAAAACCCACCAATGTGTCCAAGTGTTCTGCAAAAAAATCTTCTCCGGCATTGTTTCAACACCAACACAAGCACAAACACTGCAGGAGCATCTTCAATAAAAAAACAAACACAGGCTGGTGTTAGAACCAGTATTTTCTGTCTTTATTTGCAAACAAGTAAAACTTTGCACAGTGGATTCTCACACGGTTTCTGCAAAGCGTTTTGAAACATTCGTGAAACGGCTGCAAAATTCAAGTCTTGGTTTTAGCTTTAAAGCTCCGTGGCACTGCTCAATACTTTTTCTTAAAATGTGTAAATCTAAAACTCTTTTAGGACAAAACATTACAGAGAGGAGCAACATTAAGAAAAATACTTTCAGAGCATCGAGCTGAAAACCAACTATTGAGCTTTTTCTTTTACTTTTTGCAAGTCTGTAGAGAATCAACTTGAAGCATTTTCCATGCATCAAAAAAATACAGCACAAAAATATTTTTAAATAAAGTGAACAAACGACGGTTTGTTATAGCCCTGTTAATGATTCTCAGCAGACTGCAGACATCCAGAGGAACTGTGCAGGCCCGTTTGTGACTGCATGTAACAAAATACATTCATGTTGGAGAAATGAAACAGAAAACAGGCAAGCCAAGATAGTCAAATCTAAAAAAAACATTTAAATGTAACCTGAGCTGCTACAGGGGCTGCCAGCTGCATAGTTAAACACTTACATCATCACACCCGCTTACAGGACGGGAAACGTACGGTACTCAGACTTCTGTCAGGAAAAAGGCAACAACAGAAACTGAGCACACATCTGCCCAACATTCCTCATCTGGAGGCTTTTGGTTTAGTTTATGAAACAGATTCCACTCTCACACCAAAGGACAGTGTGTTTTACAAAGCAGGACACTGGGCCTCTGCTTATGACAACAGTTTGAGAAAGAACTGATCTTTTTTTTAATATTTAATGGCACAATATTGCACTAAAAGTTACAAGTCGCTACAAGTCACTCTTATTCTCTGCATTCAATAAATACATTAAAAAAAATGATAAAAATGCACAAAGTGCAGTTTTTAAAGCCAACTCGGCGGTTTGAAAAGCTCTGACCTTCCAAAGCCAAATATTCTCAAAGAACATTAACAGCCTGTTCAGAATAATAAAAAAAAAAAATTGATTTGCTGAATTGTTAACTCGCCTAGATCTTCTAAAACGACTAAAGCTTTTTTTTTTTTTTTTTTTTTTACAGCAACCTAAGGTAGTAGATTAAAAAAAAACAAAAACAGCAGACTATGTGGTACAGCAGTGGACGTACAGTACACACATGAAATAAAGTTTTTGGTTTACTTTAGTAGCTTCTTGCAGACACGGATACATTTGTTGGTACATCACAGCTCATTGAAACAAGGTTTGATTTCTAGTAAACATGTTTCAGTGAAAGGCAGTTGTCTAACGTGAATCAGCATGCCTTTAGTGAGAAAACAAAAAGGAAAAATAAACTAGATAAATTGCATTTCCTGTGAAAATGCAGTGTGCATGCTTCTTGCTGAAGAACTTGCCAAAACACAGCTGAAATTAGCCAAAAGCATGCTGAAATGTAGCAGAAATGGAAGAACAAGCCTAAGTGAGCAGAAGAAAGAAAGAACACACATTTGCTGCATTTAGTTCGAATAAGCAGAAATTAGCACAAAAATTAAGAAATTAGCTAAAAAAAAAAAAAAAAAGGGTTGAAATTAGCAAATAAATAAATAAATAAAAAGCTGAAAAGGCAGAAAGAAGCTTATACAGGTAGTCCTCGACTTACGTCCCCCCGCACTGGAAGAAGAGTTTAGATATCTGTGTTAAAGGCTTTAAGGCTGTCTCCAAGCAACATCATGTTCCAGTGCCTTCAGCTGACAGTATTCTTAAAAGTTAAAAAGTATGAAGTTCATGGGACTGTAGCCAAACTCCTAGAATGTGGATGCAAGAGAAAAATGCAACTCCGTGTCAATCAGATCAATAGTGCAGATGGTCAAACAAGGACCAAAGATACAATCCATAACTGTTATCCAAGGTCAAGGTACGTCCCTTTCTACTCGCTACCATCCATAACATGTTGAAAAATATTGGACTCCATGGAGGAGGGGGGGGTTCACTATTGGCAGAAAAATACTGTACAAGAAAGCCAGATTGACATTTGCCTAAATTTATGTTGACAAGTTTCTTAAGTTTCTGTGACTGATGAGACAACTGGAACTTTTGGTCCAGTCATAGGTGTATTGATTTTATTGTGAAAGGTTACCAACAAATGTATCTGCATCTGAATACCCTGACTTTATTTTTCCTTTGCATCTAAAGGGCATTTCAAATACATGTAGCTCACTTTGGGTTTTTGTGCAAGTGTTAGCTCTTTGTTTTGATGCTTTACCTGGGAAATAGCAAATCCAAGTGTGATTTTTGTCACTGGGACAAACAAACAAAAACAGCTACCGGTATTTCTGATCTAAAAAAAACTAAAAACTTTTGGTTGATTCTGGTCACATGACAAGCAATAGCTCCAGTTTTACTCAACAATTAAAAACTAAACCATTAAACACACAGTAAAATTCAAAATCCTATGAAACAGTTCATATTCAGGTGTTCTCCCTGACCAAAAATATCCATTATTACAGATTTACAGAACATGCGCTACACAATTTATCTCTGTTTAACTAACTTGACAACAATCACAACACACAGCCGTTTAGTCAGTCTCATGTGTTTGTAGTAGCTATCAGTAAAAAACACAGTTTGGGTCTTATCTCTCTCCCTGAAACTCAACACAGCCACACTTTGTTGCCTTTTTTAAAAAGCTCCATGTAGACTGACGTGCACCCTCGCCCATGATCATTTGTGCTCAGCTCACCTGTAAACCTGCTTCAGTGCAACATCTGTCTAAACGTGATCACATTGTTTGGCTATAATGAAACAAGAAAACAGCAGAATACAAACATGCTGCTCTTTAGAAGTGCTGCAGCGTATGTGAGCGGAGGCTTAGATGGGCTTGTAAAGCAGAGACGTGACATATTTCTTTTTATATCTGTGAGTAGCACTGAGCACCATGACTCCATCCTGCACAAAGAAAAAAACAAAACAACAACATAGAGATAAGATGCTTAAAGATATCAGCATGGAGTAAAAAAAAAAAAAAAAAAAAAGAACAATTCCTAGTATTTAAATCCACCAGCTACATCTGAAGAATGAGATTTCGGCTATCAGTGAACCCACCTTTATTGAAAGGGCATAAAGGTGATTTAGCATCACGTGGTTGGGTTCAGGCAGCAGGGCAGGATCACACTAAAGTGAATTAAAAAATACAGAAAATGATAAGTGCTAAATTTTCTAAATCACATTGTGGAACCATTAAAATAAAAATCCAATAATAAAACAGCTGAAGACACTAACAGATACGTTAGTGTCCTTGTTAAGAATAACTTGAAGTAGGTGAGGGGGGAGAATGGGCGGGGCTTTGAGGTGCTCTTCAGGTCTAAAGATGTACTGCGTCTGGCCATAGGGACCTGGAGGAGAGCTGGACAGGTCTGCGGCAATAAAAACAAACAGCTTTAGTAGATCATCACATGCACAGCTCAAATATTGATACGTTCACTTTCAGCCGTGTTTGAGATATACCGTATTTTTCGCTATATAAGTGGCGGGTTTTTTTGCACAATTTTCATGCCCTGCAACTTATCTGCCAATCGACGTACTTATGGATATTTTCCCATATTTATAAACAAATTTTTAGCTGAGATTTGACCATTTTCATTCATTCTGACTGAAAATATTGAACACTACCATTTTCAGCCACTAGATGGCAGTTGAGCTGTATGGCATGCTGTTGCTGCATGTAATAGGTAAAAGTGGCTATTAATGACACAATAGGCTTGCCACAGTCTGCCTGGAGCAACTGTCAAATCAGCTGCATTTCACTGCGCCGCCCCAGCGAAATGCAGCTGATTTGACCATTAAATTGCATTTATTAAATAAAAGTTCAACTGAAAAACACTTTTACTATGAAGTTGAGCAACAAATAAATGTTTTTAGGTGGTCATCTTGTTAAATTTAGAAGAAATGCACAGCGAGTCGCCCTCTGCGCGTTCATGTTTCCACGTAGCGGCTTTTGAAAATGCAGCTGATTTGACAGTCAACGTTCATTTATTAAGGACAAGTTAGATTGAGACACACATTTACTATAATTTCGAACAAACAAATAATTGTTTTTAAGTGTTAATCTTGTTAAAGTCCTCCTGTGCACACTCCCACGGCCACCATTTAGCAGCCAATAGATTTTTGGCACAACACTGGTCCACATTTCCAGGTTGTCAGCGGTGACGCATAACAAACGCGACTCGTCAGCGGTGATACAGAATAGATGTGACGTATATGGGGACATGACATATTGATGGATTTTTCCACTTTTTCGTCATTTTTGTACTGATGCAATTTATAGGGCAGTGCGACGTTCACGGCGGGAAAAAAAACCCAAAACGTTACATTAAATTTATAGTAAACTGTCTAGATGTGCAAATCAAAAACAGGACAACAGGAAGTGAGGGTAGCTGAATGCAGGCTCACCTGACGTGTCGGAGCACTCCAGAGAGTCGACCTGCAGAGCGTCAAACACCTCGAAGTCAGACTTCTTCACTATGATCAGGTTGTTGATGGTGCCGAGCTGGCTTGTTACCACTGGCTGTCAAACAGAAATCAAACATTTAGGTCATGAGCAGGAGTATTTTTTGTTAAACATCTAGAATGAAAAACACCAAGAGAAAAAACAACAACATATTGTTCATTAAGGTAAGTAAATTTACTGTGTGATCTGTGGCCATTTGGTCAATAAATACATTACTGCACTTTATATGTAACAGCTAAGATATGACCGTTTAAAATATGTACTGTACCATCAAAAGAAACCTCATTTCATGATGGAGACTTGGAGATCCTGTACTTGATACTGTGCATTTCCTGGTATTAGCAGCAGAGGAGGATTAGCAGTCTTGCAGATGTTGCAAAGAAGACTTTAATTAATAGCATTTACGCTCACTGTGGTGTTTAATTTGCACTTTCAAAATATATCTCACTAGTGTAAAGTGAAGTGCTAATGCACACCACTTCCTGTTTATTTGCTAGGCAGCAGAGGCAAAGAAGCAGGAGCTCACTATTTACATGCCAGCACATTTAGCAGCTCACAGAGCAGGCTGTCAGCTCACCTTTTATTCTTAGTATCAAATGATGAACAAAGTCAGTAAACCATGGACGTGTATATTTTCAGGCTGTGCTTTAACCAGTAGGCAACTGTTGGTTTCTTTTTCTGTTGCATATTTATCTTGGTGGTGGGTAAATGACACAATAAACCTCAATTTCTCTGACAAATCCTCCCTGTCTTAATTAAGGTCACTCTTTCCAGACAATTAATTCTTGAAAAAAGACAATTCTTTCATGGGATTGTTTTGTATTGAATTGTTTTTAAAAAATGAACAAATAAACTAAACTAAACTAAACAATGCTAGTCCTTTCCATTTAAGATATTTATTCCTGTCACCTCTTCTTTTTGACTCGTGCATCAGTGATAAGAAGCAAAAAGAGATCTCTTTGAGATACATTTGTACCAAGCCAGGGTGGAATACCAGTAGATGGGAAAAAAGCTATATTGGGCTAACTAAATTAAACTGTCAAAATATAAAATCATCAATAAGAAGTTTGTTTTTATTTTCTGATTGTTGTGGATTTTAAGTAATTCCTTTGTGCATTCACCATTTGGACCTTCTTTGGGGGCTTTTCCAGTTGTTAGTCTGCAGTTAAAGTTTAAAAGGTAGTTATGTATGATCACTGGGGGTTGAGGGTTGCTTTTCCACCCTAAACTGACACTCAGTGTAAATAAATATAATCTTTCCTGTTTAGAAATCTAACATTTTATACCTCTATTAAAACTGCAAGGATAAAATCAGCTCAACTGTTTGACAAAGTTAAATAAATAAATAAACCAGTAAGGCCTTTTTATCTTTCATTTTTATTGTAATATGTACAAATCCCAATAAAGTGCATCCTAAAGAATGAGCAGCTTTTCTCTCTTCTTGCCACACTGCACACCGTGGTGCATAACATGAGCTTCATTTTCTCATTAATCAGCACAAAGGGTGCTGTGCTTGTGAATTAGTGTTCTTTTTCACATTAATAATGGGAAGTTAAATGTATGTTGATCTCAACCTGGAAGCACAAAAAGCAGCTCTGAATGGCTGTGTTTGGCTTTCTCAACCAGTTATGAGACATTATTGTGAGAGGCTAAATAAAGGTCTAAATAAACATTGTTTTTGTGGAGATGGCTCCGTTTGTCCTAGGTCCAACGTGCTCCTGCCATGATGAAGTTTGTGGTGTTTTCTGTTTCACTTGACATAAAAGAACAACCTGACCCACAACTGTGTCCCAGAACTTAGCTAATTCAGCAGAGACTAGGAATACGAATAATAAGAAAAAAACTAGCAAAACAGTATTTTGACAACTGCAAGATGGTGAGCGCAAACTAAGAGCTTAGATAAATAATGCACGATACAATCACAAGTTAATAAAAGTTTAAGGTGTTAAATTTTCTCGGTTTACACTTTAACTTGTGGTCGGGCTGACCGCATTCAAAATGCACAGCAACTGGCTGAATGATGATGCAAAAACTTTCAGAATTCCTTTGCATGTTTATGAAAGTAACAAACACATAAAAAGTAACAACTGTACCTCTGAGGAATCATGAACCCACTGTCCATCCACAAAAAACTTGTACTGGTGCTCTCCTTCAGGCAGGTCCAGAATGGCTACAAAGTCATTGTGGCTTCAAAGACAGAAATGAGGAATACAAGTAACTGCACAATATCTGTAAACAATGCCATCTCTTGAGGTTAGCTTCAAGCAGAAGTGGAATATTACTACAAGATGAACTTGTAAAAACAGTAACAGTAAGATGTCGTCTGCAAAATCATGCTCTTTACCTCTTATTTAGAGGTATCTTTGTGTTCCAGTTATTGAATGAACCAGCTATGTAAACTTCTTTTCCTCCTCCAGCCCAGCGAATCACAGTGGGACGAGCCTGAGGACCAGTTTTAACCAGATCATCCATATCAGGGGTGAATTCTTTTTCCCCTGAGGTCTGGAAACAAAAATATGCAACATCTCAACAACAAGCTACATTAAGAGTTTAATTTGAAATTTAAAAAGGTGTTGGATTATACCTTGGACTCCAGTCCGTGGGTACTGAAGATGTTGGGGTCATCTGTGCTGTCCACCATCTTGCTGCTGGATTCTTGGTCCTTGGGACTCCCGCTGCTGTCGGATCGTTGAGCCTTCCCTCCATGGCGATCTGCAGACACTCTGTCACTGGTGTTGCCCATCGTGTCTCACTGATTATTATGCTACTGGTGGGTAAAAAAAAAAAGAAGCAAAAAAAAACAAAGACAATTGTTTTTTTTTTAATTTTTTTTCCAATGATGAATACTAATAGAAAACAGAAAAGCTCCAATATCTGAATTTTTCAGAAACTACAGAAGCCATAAACCAGATTTTATTTTATGTTGCAGTTATTTAAAAAATAAATAATTGAGATATGGACATTACTGTGACACTCTTGTTTTAATCTTGTAACCCTGCATTTTGTTTCCTTCATACTTTCATACCTACAGGTTGCATTCACTTGACATTACGCTGTATAATATTAAAAGAAAGTGACTTTTAGGACAGTGTTGGACATAAACCATTCTCTGTTGGTACAGCTGGTTTTAAAACATCAATTAAATTAAAAGAAGATAGGTGCTGTAAAATGTATGGTGTCTGTTTAGCTGTGGGAAACATGCAGACAAAACTTTGCAGTAATAAGGAAATTATCAAACAGGCAGTACTATTCATATTGTCTTATGATGCAAGAACAGAATAGCTTCACAGACAAAACACAAACATGTATTTTGGTGATCCTCTGTATTTAAATGTTTTTCTGTATGGATTATGATAAATCTGCATTTGATTCATACTGGTTTTAACTAGTCTTTACCCATATTTATAGTATTTATAAAAAGTGTCTATTCAATTAAGTTGAGACATGAGATGTTTTGATTTTGAGTGTTTTAGAAATGGGAACTGTTTAAGTGTCAGCTGTGCTTGACACTACAAAAAAGAATCATGTTTTTCTGCATGGAAAATTCATATTGCTGCTGTAAATAAAACACCAGCTATAGTTGTTCTAGCTGACACAGTTTATTTTTAAATATTCTCTTTTAACAACAATTTCCGAATGAGCCACCGGAACAAATTCTTTCACAAGGCCGGTTCCATTAAACTGCATGTTTATTGTGTTTGTAAAAATGCTGAAATACAATAAACCCTGCAGTGAAAAAATAAAAATCTCAGTCAGGAGGTCAGATAAGGTATCGTGAACTAAACTGACAGAAAATGACAATTCAAGATAAACTGTCACTGTGAGTGTTGCATGAACATGTTATTCTTTCAGTAGTTCCCTCTTCAGGGGCCACCACAGCGAGTCATCGTTCTCCATCTCCCACTGTCCTCACTCCAACTACCTCCGGCTCTATGTCCTCTCATCCATACATCTCCTCTTTCTTAGTTATTTTCCTGGCTGCTGCATTTCTAACATCCTTCTACCAGTATACCCACTGTCCCTCCTCTGGACATGTCCAAACCACCTCCATCTGGCCTCTCTATCTTTATCTACCAGTTGTTCAACCTGTGCTGTACCTCTGATGATCTCATTCCTAATCTTATCCATCCTTGTCACTCCTAAGGAGAACCTCAACATCTTGATTTCTGCCACTTCCAGTTCTTTCTCCTGTCTTTTTGTCAATGCCACTGTCTCCAGATCATACAACATAGCTGATCTCACCATTGTCTTGCAAACATTTTCTTTGACCTTTGCTGACACTCTTTTGTCACAAATAACTCATTAAACATTTCTCCGTCCACTACAGCCTGCCTGGACTCTCTTTTTCACCTCCTTACCACACTCCCCATTTCCCTGGAAAGTGGACCCCAAGTACTGTACTTAAAAGTCCTGCACCTTTCTGACCTCTGCTCCTTGTAGCCTCACTGCTTCTCCTGCCTCCCTCTCATTCACACACATGTGCACACTTGCTACAGCTGACTTTCATTCCTCTTCTTTCAAGTGCATACCTCCATCTCTCCAAGTTCTCTTCCACCTGTTCCATGTTCTCACCACAGATCACAAAGTTATCTGCAAACATCATAGTCCACGGGGGTTCCTGACTGACCTCATCGGTTAGTCCATCACCAGAGCAAACATGGAGGAGCTCAGAGATACAATCACACCCCCACCTTGGCTTGAAGCTATCTGTTGTAGCTGCAATTCCTTGAAGCTTGAGTGTAGCATGAATATACAGTAAATACAAAAATAACTTAAATGTAAAAAAAATAAAAATAAAAAAAAAGAAGAAGAAGAAGAAATAACCTATTGTTAGTCTCCTAGCTGGATGTTCAGCTGTTCCCATCCACCTCACCTCAGTCCAGGAGAAATATTTTTAGCTGTTCGCAAAGTCAGCTAGCTACAACTAGCTGTCACTAACTCGGCAACTTGTTAGTTAGAGGTCGAACCTCACAAAGCTTCGCACTAAATGTAATAGCATATATTTCACCGAGTAGCTAAAAAAAAACAGACAGATAAACACTCACAGACACCAGCTGTCGCTCAGCGGGACAGCAGGCTCTCACCGTACTCCCCTCTTGCAAGTTGCAACACACAAACCGAACCGTGTTCCCAACAACCGCGAGCGCTGAGGACAAAAAGGGTTTCAACGGTCCACCTATCAGGAACGAGAACAAGTGTGACGTCATCAGCATGGGACCATCACTTTCACTAAACAAAACAAATATGAAGTAAAACGTTGGTTCTATTTCATATGAGCTACGCCCTTTAGAGCTTCGCATATTGGATATCCCTCCGCGCGCAGCGCGTCCACTGAAA
>JARVGV010001740.1:20626715-20640416 GCA_031762435.1 Hypsolebias longignatus | reverse complement strand
GTTTCCGCCACAGTTCAGTAATCTGTACTGCTCCGCTCACACCATCAATATGTGTTGGTAAAGACCTTCTATTATCATTAATCTTTTTGATTTCTGACCAGAATTCTGTAGGGCAATTACTTTGTAGTTTCCTAGCCAGTGAATCAGCCCTGAGAGAATTCTCATGTCTTTTAATGAACCGTAGGGCATATTTAAAGTTAGAATTTGCTTCCTTCATATTAGCAAATAGAGGACCACATTTGGCTCTACCTGATTCAACCCAGGCTTTAAATGCCCTTCTTGCCTCCGAATGAGACTTCTCAACATACTCATTCCAGCCTAATTTAGCTTTGTACTTCTTATTCTTACACAGATGTTGACCTGAGATAAGAAGAGAATCCACAATCTGTTCATACAGTGAACATAATTCAACTCTATGCTGCAGATTCTGGCAGTTTATATCAGTGCACGAAACAGCAGATTTAGGCAGCTCAATGTTACTCAACCTGATTTCACTCTGGTTGAGATATGTACTAATGTCCCCTTCCTTTAAAGTGGACCAATTAATTTGTATGTCAGGCATCTCACAATTTTTGGTTAGTGAGGTTATTAATTTATTGAAAGGTCTATATTTAAAAAAAATCTGCAGGCCCTGATGATCTTCCATCTTAACTCTTAAGGCTGGCCGCTCATATCATCGCAGAACTGGTGTCCCACATCTTTAACCAAAACACTGTTCCAAACGCTTGATAAACAGCTTTTGTTCTACCTTTACTGAAGGGAGGAGACCCCACTACACTGAACAATTATCTACCAATCTCTAAACTCTGTATTCTGGTTGGGTTTCAGAAAAACTAATGAACTTTCAAATCAAAAAGTATTTGGATTATTTTAACATCTTACCTCCCCATCAATTGGGTTTCAGGAACTACTCTCTCAGAAATTAGTTTCTCAGATCCCACCATTGGTTGGTTTTCTATCTCTCGTATCAGAGGCAATGTGTTCAACATAATGATACTTCTTCCAGTTCTCTAACTGTTAACAATGGTGTACCACAAGGTTCAGTCTTAGGACCCACCCTCTTCACAATCTACATAGGCAATGTAGGACAGACCATCTCTGATGCATCGTTACATTTCTACGCTGATGACACAGTTGTTTAAAACAGTTGCTAAGGTTTCCAGCTTTTACAGTCTGCTTCGAGATCATCCATTCAGATTTATTCTGTCTCAAACGTGTGCTAAATGCTGACAAAATGAAAGGGATGTTTTCAAACAGGAAGTCGGTTTCAGCAGACCTGCCTTCTATTTTATTTTCAAAAGATATTCCTCTTGAGTGTGTCGATTCTTACAAACACTTGGGTATCTTGGTCGATTCGCATCTCTCTTTTAAGCCCCATGTCAAAAACTTGGTAAAGAAACTGAAAGTAAGACTGAATGCTAGGAAACACCTTGTAACTGTGACTTTCCTTCCCTCCATTGACTACGGTGACATTATCTAGATAAACGCTCCTACAAACACCCTGCAGATGTTGGATATTGTCTATCATGGTGCACTAAGATTCATAACTGGCTGTGATTATCGTACCCACCACTGCACCCAGTAACCACTGGTTAACTGGACATCATTAACTTCACACAGACTCTCTCACTGGTACATTTTCATCTTTAATCTTCAAGTCACTTCTTGGTCTGCTGCCTTCATACATCTCCTCCTACATGTCACTGTGTGAGTGCAGCTACAGCGTGCGCTCTCAGGACATGATTACCTGCAGTGTTACCTCATTGTGGACTGAACTAGGCAAAAGGCCTTCTCCAACGGCACTCCTGTTTCCTGGAATATCTTACAAAAAGATCTGAAGCTCTCGACCTTGACCTCTAAGTGGCTTTAAACATCTGTTAACTTCCTGGCAAGAACCAATGCAGACATGTTCCTGTTTTCAGTTTTCTACACCGCCTTATAATCTAGCTGTTTTTCCCCCCTATTTTTTTTCCTTTTTTGACTGTTCTTTTGGTTGTTATTTTATTTTAATTTGTCATTCTTATCCACTGTTGTCATCAATCTTTGTTAAAAAAGTCAGGTCTCTCTTGTAAATGAGTCCTCGAGGCTCAATGGGATTAACCTGTATAAATAAAGGTTGAATGAAAAAACAATACACAGGTATTGTGTATTGTTAAGAATAAGCTTTAATGATAAGAAAATTAAGAGCTGATGTGGCAGCAAAACATATAAATAGTATGAGGAGAGATCACAAGGGAGCAGAGACAGACCATGTATTGTACACTAACGTCATGCAGCCTTTACCGTAAATGAATAACTTGAACCAGTGTATAAATTTAAAAACGTTTTTTTAACCAAAGTTTTTTGGTGTTTGCAATGAGATGTATTTTTTAATGTTGCTAAGCCTTATGTGAAAGATTAAATTAGACACATTACCTCTTGTGTAACAGACGAATGGTAAACTCAGGGTACAGTCTTCATTAAACCATTCTCCTAAGATATTCATCTCTGTAGCTGCACATTTGTCTGCAACATTGTCTGGCTGCCCAGCTGCCCAGTGTTGAAACAGAGAGAAGCTCCCATCAGACCACAAGCTCCGGTACATTCCAATCCATACAGCTTGACCTTGAGGTTGTATTAAGTTGGTGATTTGATCATTTTCGGCCTGATTTCTTACACTGTTTAGAAAGAGAAGCACATTAACATCCAGTCTAACCAAAAAAAAAAAAAATGAATAAATAAATAAACATAAAGTGCATTTACCTTCTCCATTTGTTTTATAAACATGTTTAACAGTTAGGACCATGAATTTAAATTAGGATCACACTTTCTGTTGTCAGCATTCGGACATAACATGCTACTGTTGCAAAGACATAAATTATTCTTATGCTTTTATTCATCTTTAGGTGCTGCACCTCTATGATTTGTATAAATGAAAATGACAGACAAGAAAAAATAAAAATAAAAAATAAAGTGCGTTACAGGCAAGTTCCTGGAGAAACTTTGATGGGGACTGCCACATGGCAGCCATTTGAAAATGTTGATGCGACAGTACTGTGCGTTGGGCTTTGCTCTCAACTACCACCGTATCAAATTTCAGCTCAATATGGCAATAACAATAAATAATAATAATAATAATAATAATAATAATAATAATAATAATAATAATAATGATAATAATCAATGCGTTATAATCATTTCTAAAAAAGTTAAGTCTGGTCCTCTGGACATCAAAGACTTAACTTTTTTTTTTTTTTTTTTTTTTAGATTTTTCTACCTGGATTATTGAGAATGCATCAGGATAAAAACAGAATGTCAAAACTTTTATTTTACATAAAACTGCTCAAACTTATCTTCTGTTGGTCACAGATTTTTCGCAGGCGCGGTGTTGATCAGACTGTTTTGTTTAAGCAGTGATAATCTGACCACATGTGCAGGCATAATGTGAATATGATTCATGTTGCCATGGACAAAAGAAAAAAAAATGAACCGTCTTGATTTTTGGCTTTAAAGCGTTGCCAATTTTTTTTATTTTTACAAACAAGCATTTAAACGCTTAAGGAAAAATAAAAAACTTAAAAGCATCACATTGATCTCTTTCACCTCTTCCAAGTTGCAGATCAGTCATGCTATATTTGTGTTGTTACATAAATAGTGCATGCAGACCTCAAATTATGTCCAGCATGTTTAAAACAATAACTAATACATTAATAAACTGTTCAGCAGACAAAAAATGTACATACAACCCACATTAAATGACAAAAGTATAACTAGAACATTTAAAAGCACTTTATTTGCATGAACAGTTGCTCATTAGCTGCCAAGTCTAATTTATTCTTGTCCACTAAGTGCTTTATATCACCAGCTTTCCATCATGTAAATAAATTCAGTTTGCATTGCATTAGCAAAAACAATCAGAGTAGTTTTTGGAACATGCATACAAGGTAAATTTTTTGCACCAACTTGTTAAAAAAAATCCAAAATTCACCTTGCCCTTGGAATGGAAACATAGCTTCAACGATGGTCAAATGTTCACCATCTCTTTAAGAGCTGACAATACAAAGTAAATGCTGAGGCATATGTAAATGATGAAAGCCTGTAGGTGTGTCCATCAAAAAGAAGCCACACATGACAAAAATATGGTATTTGCAGGTATTTCAGTCTCGTGATAACTTTTTAATTAAAGAGTCCAATAAATAAGTAAAACATTTGGATAACAGTGCATTAATACAGTATATACAGCTAAAAAACTCATCTTCAAAGTTTGCATGAAGAGGCTGTAAGGCACATTAATATGATTATAAAGAATAATGTTTTTCACATTGCACAACATGTGTGTTTTTAAACACACACACGTGCTCGTTCAGTGTTAAAAAGGTTTTTTGAGGCCTGGTTTTGTTCAGCTGAGAGCTGCTGGTTGGAGCGTTGACCTCTGACGGTGTAAAATCCCTCAAGAGCAGGTGCTTCAAGATTAAAAAGTGTGAAATTATTTATCCCCAGTGTGTAGCCAAATGCACAGTTCAGCAGACGTGGTGCTTCTTTTCTTATTCAGACAGATGTGGCATGTGATGAGATCCAAACTTCTCCGTAGAAAATAACTTTCCTCCTTAAGAAAAAAACTTTGTCTCTTTTAACTCACAGATTAAAGACTTGGAAGAAAAAAACAGCAGCATATATAAAACTTTTGTTACTAGTGTATCAACATAAATGTATGTGTCAAGCATTGTTCAGGACTGTGTGTAAAGAAAGGAAGTGTGTAATGTGCAACTTTAAGATAATAAATAAAGCATGCGCACCACATCTGATTCAAACACTACTAGCAGGCAGCTTATAAAAACATACAACCTTCTAGCCCATGAGGTCATGCTCAGTATGCTTGATGTCCATCAGTCATTTTGGATATCTTTTCAGGTCTTTTTAAGTTTAATAAATAGTGAGAACGTTCCACCTCGGTTGTCATTTTGTTATCCCCAATCCGCTCTTCACGTACTCGTAAACCACGTAGCTAATGCTGACAGCAGGAATGACTTTCATGAAGTTTGGCAGGATGCCACGATAGAGCCCAAAGAAACCATCTTTGGCTATAATCGTCCTCAACAGAGAACTCATGGAGGGCTGGTCTGACACATCCAGAGACGCTGCAGAAATTAAAAGAAAAAAAGAAAAACACTTAGAGGGGCAGAGATGGATCTTTGACTTGTGTGCTGCATTTTCAATCAGATACTAACTGTTAGCTGGCAAGTGCAGAAAACAAGTTCATGATGGATTATGATGAGCAGAGCATTTAAACAGAAGTGTCAAAAAATGGTTTTCTTGAATGCAACTATAAACAGTAGTTTCACTTAAGACAATTCATAAACACTTTCTGCAGTGAAACGTCCAGTTAGAATCACCATTTAACTAAAGGCATCAGATCAATGGCTACAACAAGTTTAACACTTTTAGAAAGTGTTTTTAGAGAAAAGCATTATTTAAAGCCAAAGGATGTGTATAAAAATGTCAAATATGAAAACACAAGGACCCAAACAAATAACTAGTCTAAAACAACAGAATTACAATTTTTGTTTAAGACCTCATATTTGAAAGATCTGCCTTTAATGTCAGAGTTTCAGACTAAAACTATTACATCAAATATTCGCTCAATATCTGTAAAACTGACTAAATGACCAGCCTTTTTGTGATAAAGTTGTCAGCCCTCATCAATTGGACTGAGTCCAAAAGTTAGTCAGTTATAGAGGTACCGTACATCAAAGGATTACTTTGTGCAGTTTTAATGAAAACTAATCAGGTGGTTAATGAGATACACACACACACACGCACACACACACGCACGCACACATGCACACACAGGCAAAACTATTATCATCCTCCTTCAAAATAGAAATACTGGACAAATGGCTGACAGCAAATAACTGTTCTAAATTTAATGTTAAGAACAACAACAAAAAAACATTTTAATAATAAAAAAAGTACCAGAAAATATGAACTAGTTAGACAACTAAATAAAGCAATTGTGTTTAGGTAATCAAAAATGACAAAAACTATTTGAATGTGCATCTTAATGTAGCAGATACATTTTCTGATTGTAGCCTGATTTAAAAAAAAAGCCAAGTTGTTGCAAACACTAAAATTTAAGACACATTTGGAAGTTGATGAATGATGTTGATGGAGGCGCTTGTCTAAAAATAAATGCTAAGTTAAATTATGCCTGACCAAAAAAAAAAAAAAAAAAACAACAACACACTCAGCGAGATGTTAAATGGAAGGAAATGATCTTTTCAGTATGAGGGCTTTTTAAAAGCTAAATCCCATTCACTCATGAAACAATTAGACGAAATGCTTTGAGTAATTTTGAGCATATATTACCTTTCGCTTGCATCCGTGTGCGGACCAATGCGAGGGGATAGCTGGCCAGCTGGCCGCAGGTACTAGAGATGGTCCCGCAGCCCAACAACACCAGAACTCCAGGATTTGCTGAGTCTTTAGCGTGATACATCAACCAGGTGTTCTTTAGAGTCTGAGAAACAAACAAAGAACTCAACTACTGCACACCCGCTTATCAGTTTTCTGATTAATTTAATTAAAGCCCAGCAGCTCAACATAAGCATCAGCAAGAAAAGGGCAGCACACATCACATACCTCATAAACAGCGAGGTCGATCCCTGCGTAGGGAATAATGCCAAGTAGGTTTGGAATGTAGCCCTTATAGAAAGCGATGACACCCTCCTTCCTCAGGATCTTCTTTGCACAGTCAAACATTCCTGCATACTGACCAGTTTTCCTCAGGGTCAGGCGGGTCTTTAAGACCTTTAATAGAAGCAGTGCCAAAGAGACACAAATGAACAAAGGATTCTCCTAGTTTCAATACAGTCAAATGTATTTAAAGACAATGCAGAACATGAGATCATGCAAACAAAGAAAATAGAAGCACCTCTGTGGACCAGGCTGCAGCCCAGGACGATTAAATGCAAACAACCATTAGATCGAAGGGATCTGGAGCTGCATATAAGGTTGCAGGAGGTGCAATACAGGAACCGGCTCATTCAGGGACTTTTAGCTCATAAATACAACTTTTAAAGCATTTCTAAAACAAACCAGGAGCCAATGAAAGAAAACAAGCACCGGGGAGATATGTTCATGTTTTTTTTTTATCATCTTAAAAGATGAGTTGCAGCGTTCTGGAGTAACTACAGTTGCAGTTTGGCTAAAACTAACATGCAGAGAGTTACAAAGATCTTGTTGGAAGCCAAATAACATAGATCAGATAATAATTACATTCATTGCATGAAAGTTAACACTATGTGAACATCCTTCCACTGTTCCACCATGGCACCTACCCCTATCAGACTAGTAAAAGGTCAACGAAAGACAAGAAACTAATTAGTGCATTAATTAATTAATAATTCATTAGTCAGTTAATTATGTTTTTTAATTAAATGAATTATTTATTATTACTATACATTTTGTGTTTGCATGAATACAGTAGTTTTTATTTGTAATTAGTCTTTCTTAGCATACAATTTCTGTCTTTTTGTCTTTCCTCCTAGAGAAGAACCTGATGGCCTCCATCCTGGTCCTGCCATTGTGTTCATTTCTCCTTCCTGTTCCTCTCAAACCCAGCCGGTTGAAGCCGACAACCGCTTGTCCTGAGCCTGATTCTGCTGGAGGTTTCTTCCTCATGCGAGAGTTTTCCCCTTTCCACTGTTGCATCTGTGCTCGCTTAGGATGGGAGACTGCTACGAAGTGAAAACTTGAAGCAATCTGCTCCTCCTTAGATAAATATTGTTATTAACTGATTTTTATGCAGTGCATGTGAATGTTTCTGTTCAGTGCCCTGAGACAGCTTCTGTTGTGAATTAGCGCTATATAGCTAAACTAAATTGAAATTGAATTACAGTAGTCCCTCACTACTTCACAGTTCGTTTATCGCAGACTCTATTGCGGTTTTTCAAAATAAGATTGGATATGACACGATTGGCTGACTGATGGATGTGCCGCACTATCGGCATGGCATTTTGATTCAAAACTAATTATTTTGAATTATTTAGCACCCGCTGCACATTTGTGCAGTCCAGAGCTGCAGAAAAAGCTTCCTCCAGCAGCTTTGTGCAGCCCCATACTGCAGGATAAACATCTTGCTGCAGTTGAACAGCTGATCAGCGTGGGGAGCTGAGGAGTGGGCGTGGCCAAGAGCGCAAAGAGCAGAGGAGGCAGGGAGCTGATGATGTGACATTATGTATTCTTCTAGAGCGTTTAGAAACATTGTTTAGAATATTGCAAGAGTGTGGGAAGGGTTTAAAACACCTTTATATGTATATACTGTATATATATATAATAAAATAATTAACACTACTTGTACTACTATTCCTACTTCGCGGTTTTTCGCTATAGCAGATCTTCAAGGTAGGGATCCCCTGCGATAAACGAGGGACTATTGTACAAACTAACAGTCAATAAAGAGCAATGAGTAAATAAAAGAGGCTAAAATAGCTTTACATACATAAACACACACGTTTAGACCCATCGCCGTGTTGCTCAGTTCAGAATGAGCTGACATCCTATACTAACGCAGCACAGAAACGGGTACCACATTATTTCAAATGATACAGTCTCACTAGCCAAAGAAGCCCCATTTGTTTTTCCAATTTAAGAAATGTAGCTTTTACAAGTAGAGCTGCAGATTGCTAGTTTAGCAATATTAGCCGCTTGGTGAACAAGGCAGCAGATGCTATTACAGGGGTCTGCAACCTGCGGTTCTGGAGCCACATGCGGCTCTTTGGTCCCTCTGCAGCGGCTGTCAAGCTTTAACCAAAACTGACATAAAGCTGAATTTTATTGGTTATACAAACAACAAAAAAAGGATGAGTTCAAACAGATTACAAGGAGTAAAACTTCATCTTTATGCTTTATTTATTTAAATTAAGAACAGTCTGCATAGTTTATCTATTTTTTTTTTAATTAAAAAATATGGTAAAAACTGGGGGAAAAAAATCCTTCACCCTTTATTTAGGCAGGTTAATCCTATTGAGCCTCGAGGACTCATTTACAAGAGACCTGTTTTCAACAAAGAATGATGACAACAGCAACAATAGACAAACATAAGAGGCATACATACATACATAGCCATGTCTCTCTTGTAAATGAGTCCTCGCGGCTCAATGAGATTAACCTGCCTAAATAAAGGTTGAATGAATACATATCCCCCCTTTACAAGAATTTGTTTTCTTTAATAAATGTTAAAAATGATTAGTTTATGCTTTATAATGTCACCTTAACTAGCCACAAAAGCCCCCTCCAGCAAACCTAAAGCAGCCCATGGGCCACCAGTTGATGACCACCGTCATTGTCATTAGACAACGTAAGAACATTTTCAGACCCACACCTCTTCATGGAGGAACAACTAAGTTTTATTTTTTTAATCACACTTCATGAGGCCCATAACCAGCAAGGACTCGTACCTCCATTGGGTAGATGGCAGTCTGTGCAGTGGCTCCAGCCATAGAGCCAGCTATAAACCTCTTATGCGTCTCAATCTTCTTTCCCTCTGATGACAGCAACTTCTTATACTGTAATACAAGTACATCCACATATTAGCCACGATTAAAAAATAAACTCCAAGCATGAGCAGCATGTTTTAAAGGTACAGTTCCCAACTTGTTCGTAAGCCATGAATTTGATGGCCGTCTCAGGTGCGATCTTCAAAACATTGATTCCATTCCCCCTCCACAGAGAAGTTAGACCCCCCTCCACGATCATCTGCCTGAAGCCCCCAATCAGCCCTATCCTGTTGGCCTTGGAAGAATGAACCTGTGGTGCAAACACAGACATGCTTAGCCCAACGGTTTCACATACACGTCTAGTTATCCCTCCGCGTCTCTTTTCCTGAACTTCCTTCACCTGCATGAAGACTTTCAGTCGGTCCAGCGGGGCGGTGCCGGTGCGAGAGACGGCGCCTGCCGCCGCGCCCGCAACCAGCTGCTTCCACCAGACATCTGAGCTCTTCTCTTCTTCTGTAAATTCATCCGGGATGGAGAGACTGTCACCTATATCCAACACCTAGGGAATTAAAATGTAGTGAACCCATGCACATGTCACCTGTGTCAGTCAGTGTAGGTTATTAAAAACTACAAATAATAACTTTGTTGCATATTCCCAACGTATTAAAGCAAAATACAGTATATCAAATGTTCTGAGTCACAGTCTATCTTGCAAACATGCACGCCCGAGTGGCTGACAGTGACCCCTCACA
This sequence comes from Hypsolebias longignatus, assembly GCA_031762435.1. NCBI lineage: Eukaryota > Metazoa > Chordata > Actinopteri > Cyprinodontiformes > Rivulidae > Hypsolebias > Hypsolebias longignatus. The sequence continues at coordinate 20,630,188 of JARVGV010001740.1, read as the reverse complement.
ACAACTTCTCCTTTCTGTTTTCACAGTTGTGTAGCAACAGTCAGACGACTTTTACACGGCCTCAACAAACCAGAAAGCCGATACCCCAAGAACATGACAGACTGGAGTTAAAAATGCACACATAAGCCAGGCGGGAACGCTAAAACGCCGTTGTCTCGTGAGCTTTTTACCCTTCTGTCAGAAATGCTTGTAAAGTTGTAACTACTGAGCCGTCCGAGTCCTCGCCTTTTGTTTCAAATAAACAAATACAATGTTTTCACAAAAGCAAAAAAAAAAAAAAAAAAGAGACACCCGAGAATGAAACTAAACATAGTGCAGTGGCTTTTTAATGCAAATGCGCTGAGGAACACAAGAGATTACAGAGCTAGTTAGTTAACGTGTGTCCAACGCGGACTCCTGCCACACATTTTTATGAGGTTTGAAGAGAAACATTTAGAAACAGGTTCTGTGAAGTGCAGTGCGAAGAAAAGAAAGAAAAAAAAACTCAACGGCATCTTTATTTGCTCCAAGAACATGGGGCTGGGCATCATAAGGAGAGGTGGAAGGGAACAAAATGTACAACTGTGGACTAATTATCTTGTTTGTTTTAAAAAGCTGCAGCGATCTGCAGAGAAAATCTATACCTGACACCGGAGGAGTGAAGGAGTGTGGGCAGGTTCACCAAGGCTTTGTATGTGGGCCGTACCGTGGAGTGTTTCCAGTAGCGGATGATCTCCTCCAAGTTGAAGGCAGGGTACAGCAGGAAGTGTTCTCTGAACTCGATCCAGTCCACCTTCATGGTCCCATCTATGTCCATGCTGAGGGTGCACAGAGACATCTTTTCACCTTGATTATGTTGCATTGCGTGTGTATAATAGAGGCAGGAATTAGGCGCATGGCGTGCAGGTGGACTTCAAACCTTTGTAAAATTTTCAGGGCGTCCTCCTTGCAGACGTTTATGCCCAGCTCTGCAAGGGACTGCTGGATCTCTGAGGCGTCAATGTGCCCTGGTGCACATTAAAAGAACATGACTGAAACGTGCAAAGTAAGCAAAATGGTATAAGGGTGAACGCATTAAAACGATCCCCACCCCATCATCTCCTACCATCATCGTTCCTGTCCAGACTTGTGAATGTGAGCCACAGCTTCATCTCGTGCTCCTTCAGATATTTTGTGAACTCGTTGAAGTCCAAACATCCATCATTGTTTTCGTCCCCAGTTAACACAATTTTCTGCAGAGATTTAAAAAAAGAAAAGAAAACCGATATTCAGTAAGAGTCAGACCGGGTCGCACACTTTGGACTTCAGTAACTGATCCGCCCGGGACTCGAACCCTGTCCCGGTGCAGGATCCCCTTGCTTCTTGTTACCTGTGCTGCACCTTGGCGGTACATTCCCATCGCCTTGAGGCCCGCTCGTAACTCAGCCACGTCTACTTTGCCATCTTTGTTGGTGTCGAGCCTGTCGAACAGATCCTGGTAGGACCGCACGCTGTCCGCATCCGAGCAGCGGGCACCTGAGAGTAGCGACGTCCGAAACATCACTGCGCGCTGCTACAGAGCTAATGTGGAAGCTGCAGCGTCCAGCCGAGCCGTACTCCTCCTTCAAGCATTAATCTGATTATTAATCCATACTGGCAGCCATTTATTAATTAATCCACCGCATAAACCACGCGTGAACTCGGTGACAAAAGGCTTTGGCCGTCGGGAGTGTTTGCAGGCAGCCTTCAATCCGCAGCGCTTCAGAGGAACTACTGCAGTGGGCTCGAGGGCGGAGCTACTGCGGCTGCGCAGACTTTACGTTCGAACGTGACAAAACTGGAGAGCGGCCTTAGCAGTTTTTGTACGTTGTTATTTTCACCGCTTAGTAAGCGGTAAAAAAAAAAAAAAAAAGTTTCCCCCTTTGTGATACTTTATACGAACGAACATCTGCTTCTGTTGAGTCACTTTCACTGTGTGGTCTGTATGCATGACAGGAAACGTAATCTGCTTATGTACAAGGACATGTCAGCACAGAGGAAGCCTGAGCCTAGCATTTTTTCACAGGGCAGGACCGCTGTTCACCGGCAGGGGGCGGTGTTTCTTCACGACACATGCAGGCGCTCACCATAATACTGTACTGTACAGTATAACAATTACCGTAGTCTTGTCCCTTCTCGACTCAATTTTGGGAAAGTATTTGCATTTTGATTTCTACTTTTATAGAACCAGATCTCTCACTTTGCTTTGAACATGTTTTGTTTGTCTTCACTGACTGCCCAACAGCTAAAGAAAAACAGTTCTACATTATTAATCTTATTATATCAGAGTCTGAGAAGCTTTATTGTCATTTGCACCACATGTGGTACATGTGATGAAACGAAATTATGTACACAGGGTCCCAGTTACATCCAACAATAAAATGCAAAATAAAACATTACTAAGATGTGAACTAAGAAAAACACCAACTAAAAGTACACTGAGCACCAACATCACAGAATAACATTGCTCCAAATAGCAGCACGAACATGAGTTTCTTTGAGCAGATGAACACAGCAACATGACAGCTGATTAGCAACATGAGCAGATCAGCATCAGCATGACACAGATCAGCAGCAACATGAAACAGATCAGCAGCAACATGATGTGATATTTTCACAGTGATTGTTCTGTTAGATGTTCATGAGTCTAACAGCTTCAGGGTAGAAGCTGTTTCTAGTGGTTCTACACTTAATGCTCCTCAACCTCCTTCTTGAGGGGAGTGGGACAAAAAGAAAAAAAAAATCTGAGCTTTATCACATTCATACCCTGATGGGACACACATCAGAGGCAATGAGGGGTTCAGTGTCTTGCCAGGGACACTTCAGTATATGACTGTTGGTGGAATCAAATAATGTCACAATGTAACTCAGATAATTACATTTTTCTACAATCTGTTTGGAAAAACATCTTCTTCCAGTGAAATGACTCAAATATATTAATCAGATATTACCATCTGAGCCGCAGATGCTCACATTAGAGTTTAAATGGTTTCATTTAGTCAACATGACATCATTCAGAAGAAAGGCTTTTCTTTGTCTTATTTCACAAAATTGAAAATGTTTTAGTGGATAACTTCCATTATGATACATGACAGTCTTCCTGAAATAACTTCTCTGAAAATTCAAATGTTTGGTTTTATCTAACAAAGTTTATTCAGGTCCTTTGGACCGTTTCTATTTGTTGAAGCGTTTCGTCTTTCATCTAAAAGACTTTGTCAGTCTGAGCTGCAACAAACTCATTCTTATAAAAACCAACAGATCCAAACGTTCTCTCTTACCATTTGTCATCTCCTTGTTAAATTACAGGACAATGGTCTATTTTGGGGACCGGAAGGTCCCGGGTTCGATCCCCGGTCACTGCATACCTTGTTGTGTCCCTGGGCAAGACACTAACCCCCTGAGTTGCTCCCGGTAGGACTGGCTGGCGCCTTGCATGGCAGCCTACTGCTACCGGTGTATGAATGTGTGTATGAATG
>JARVGV010001740.1:20575309-20587109 GCA_031762435.1 Hypsolebias longignatus | reverse complement strand
GCTGACTAAAACCTCAGACAATTTTTGTTTAAAACTAGCCAAAGGAATAAAAGACTCCAACCTCAACTTAAGTTGAAGATCGTTCCAAGACCACGGGCCGAAATAGGACAAACTACCCAGCACTCTTTCGTCCTGTAAACCCTGAAAGAGACTATTTTTTCCCCCCTGCTTCCTAATTCTAAGGATTTTGATCAGCTCTCAACAAAATTGATCAACTTTCCCGACAGGAGCCAGGGTAAGGAGGACCCTCTTACCTCGACGGAAACAAATTGGATTCATGATGACAACTGTTTTTGTTTTTTTCCCTGTTTGGGTGGTAAAATCAGGATTGTCTACAAATTTGAGTGGATGTGTCGAAGCCTGGCAGCACTCAGTCTGAATTATGAGCTGCGAGAGCTGGATGGAGCAGGCCATTTATCAGGACTGTGGACTCTCTAGCAGCACACATGAAGGTGGAATAATCTTGGAAAAAGCTGGAAGCTCGACTTTCGACGTAAGGAATCAGTTTGGCTGTTTTGGAGTCACCATCAGAGGAATATACCAGCGACACTTTAAAAGGCAGAAACAGCAATTCACTAGTTCTGCCTGACTTATCTGAACTCCTCCATGTTTTGAAAAAAAGTCTGTCTCCTCAACCCTCCCTTCCTCAAGGCCTTGGACATGTGATGGAACCTCAACTGAGCTGATGATAACAAACGCCTCTTATCTGGACAATGGCTGTGGGGGGGGGGGTGTGTGTCTCTGGACTATTCTACGAACTTCCTTTAAAATTCAACATCTTCACCGGCCTATATGTATCATGTCTATTTATGTTGCTTTGCTGTGGTAGGTTTTTTTAATGCGTCAAATCGTGCCCTGTCCAGGACAAGGTGTGAGAGATCTTTTTTTTTATGTCGTCTCTCCTCATGTTTTCTTCCCTTTTCTCATCCAAGCAAAAACATTATTCTGAAAATAATAAGAAAAAGTTGCACTTTCATAGTAGCAACTTCATGCACTTCGTCCATCTTTTGGACGACTGTACATGTTCTCGTTGTATCTTGGTGCAATGATAATAAAGCTTATTCTGATTCTGATCCTGATTCTGAATTATGTGCGGAGAAAAAATATCCACAAAAAAATACAAAAAAATCTGCTCTTTACAATACAAATATGTGTTTAGTTGACTTAAATTTAGACATTCTTCACTGATGTAAAAATATTGGGATGTGGTTTGTAAAACTATTTTTGTCGGCTGTTTCTAAATCCAACTTGTACAAAATAACTTGCTAAAGGAAATAAACAGATTATGTATATTTCACGTTAATATTTACTTTTTTTTTTCTCAACATTTTTGTAGAGTCATCATCATATATTAGAGCTCCAGTTGATGGTTCTTTAAGTAACTGGGTTGGTCGAACTGATTTCAAATACTTGCTGAATACATCTATATTTAATTTAATTCTGATGTTATCAGTCTTGTGTTAGTGTGATCTGTTTAATTTATTCCACAAGGCTAATCTAAATACTAGAAAATAGATATTCATAGAAAAAGATTAATTTTCATTTACCTGAAGTGTTTAACTAGTTTAAAACTAAATCAAACTATTCTGATTATTCTTAAAAAACTGATCAAGTAAAATTTGTTTGAACAAGCCAGTTCAAATCAGAATCAGGCCCAGAAGTCGTTAAAGGCTTTAAATAAACCTTGAAACACAATGTTGACCTTGTTCAGATATTCTTTAAACATTAAACCAACTATTTTTCTTTTTGAGTGTAGTTTTCCTCTCACCGGTCTTCAGCTGCACCGCTGAGCTTGGCTCACTCCAGCAGCCTTGGTCCACTGTTACAACTTCAACAGAGTAGGTTTCCCCACAGTGGAGCTCAGTGAAGTTGCAGGAGTTTGAAAAGTTTGAGCTGCAGGTGTGAGTGTGTCCATCGTTGGCTGTTGCTGTTGCGATGAAGGCTTCAGCCTCGGGTACGTTTGACCAAGAGACGGCGCTGTCCTCACAAACCGGAGAGACGGTGACGTTACTGGGAGCACAAAGCCCTGGAGAGGAGAAGTGTTAATGTCACAAATGTAAACACGATGTGAGTAACTGAACTCTATATGTTTGTGCACCTGCTCTGAAGTCATAGGCTGCACTGGGGAGTCCTGTGCACATCTGAGAGTACGGCGTGACCGTGGCGCTGTAGGTTTCACCACAGTGGAGGTCAGGGATTTGACAGCTGGTGGAGTTGCTTTCACATTGGTAGTTGTGTCCATTCTGACCAGTCACCATCACATTGTATCTGACAGAACCAGGGCCTTCCAACCAAGTTATTAGCGCTGTGTGATTGGAGCACAGGATGGTGGCGCTCACACTTTGTGGCGTGCACGGGACTGGGTACAGAAAAACAAACATATTTCACGTCATTTTAGACATTTTATTTTTGGTGGTGTATCAACAAACAATTAGGGAATTCCATATGTTATCAGTTACATTAATCACTTTCTTTACCTGTTTGAAGGGACTGGCTGACGCTGACGCTACTGTTGCAATCGGTTCCCTGAGCCGAGACACTTATATTGAAATCCAAACCACATGGAAATGTTCTGAACATACAGGTGGTGGTTGCTGTATGGCAGCTGTCTTGATAGCCTTCTCCTACCACCTGAGCAAGAAAGCTGATACTTCCCGCAGGTTTGGACCAACTAGCCACTGCTGTGTTGGTTCCGCATGTGTACTTTTTGGATACGAGAGCTGGAGAACAGGGAGCTGAAAACAAGACAGGCAGTGAAAAATGATGAGTTTAAAAGGCTAAAGAGGTCAAGCAGATGTGGTTGCATCGCTCACCTGTGGTAATGTTGGTGCTGGATCCAGGTGCGCTGTCACATTGGTTTCCGTGGGCTGTGACTGTGGTCAAATAGGTCTCACTGCACAGGAGGTCTGTTAGCGTACATGAAGCTGTGGGTGAGCTACAAGAAATACTGGTCCCATCTGCAGCTGTTGCTTTGACTGTATATCCTGTGGCGTGAGCCATTGTTGTCCAGGACAGAAGAGCAGAACTGTTGCCACAGATCAGAGTGTTGCTTTGTACCGATGGAGAGCATGGAGCTATGAGGGAGACACACACACAAAAAAACTGATAAGGGGGTTTTGGATGTTGCTGGTCTGATCAGTTTGTCGTTTTGCAGACGTCTGTCTACCTGTTATCAGGACTCCTCTGACTCCAGTGCTATTACAGATGGCATCCTCAGCCAACACAGTCAGGTTATAAACTTTGCCACACTGCAAGTGGTTCAGCTGACAAGAAGTTGTATTACTCCTGCAGGAAACATACTGATCAGACATGCCCTCCTGAGCCAGAACAGTGTAGGCCACAGCGTTGGCAGCTTCGACCCAAGATATCGTGGCTGTATCTGAGCCACACTGGAGGTTACTGGTCACATTTACTGGATCACATGGCCCTGGAGAAACAGGTTGATTGAGGATTGCTGTAGTGTCGTGCATTTGATATCAAGAGTTTGAGGAAAAACTATGTGAACCCCACCTGTTGTTGCAACAGTTTCAATTGGTGTACTAGGGCATAGGCTGCCCTGGGATGTTACTTGGACGGTGTAGGTAGTGGCACACTGCAGGCCGGAGAAAGAGCATGTGAGATTTGGTGAGGAGCAGTTCTCAGAGAACCCATTGGGGCCTGTCACAGTCGCTGTGTAAAGTGAGGCACCAGAAGAAGCATCCCAGGAGGCAACAAGAGAACCTGCACCACATTCTGTCACTGTGGTAAGACTCAGAGAGGAGCAGGGGGCTGTCGAGAGATCAGACAGAAGACATTACATTAAAAAAATACAGTTTACAGATAGATAAATTGATATTTATGTTAAGCATCCTCATTACCTGTGTGAATGATCTGTGAGGTACTGTATGGTCCATTGCAGCTGCCAGAGGAGGCTCTGACAGAAACATTAAAAGTTTGTCCACACTGAAGGCCACTGAGGACACAGCTGGCACCGTAAGTATGGCAGGAGAGCAGACTGCCATTGCTATCCAGAGGTATTGCAATGACACTGTAGTTCAGGGGCAGCGGAGAGGAGATCCAGCTGACCATTAAGTCATTGGAGCCACATATCAGATTTGTCGTGATGTTCTCTGGAGCACAAGGTACTAAAAGAGACAGGCCATCATTAAAGATCTGAGAAAATTGGTGGCGTGTTATGGAGTTCTGCCAGGGTGGCAGCCTCCTCTGATGCTGACTGAGAAGTACAGCAACAACTTTAAACTTGGAAAAACTACAAAAAAAATAAATAAATAAATAAACACGCAAATGTACTTACTATATGCCAATAAACATACTATAATTATGTAATAACAGAAGGGGACAAAGCTGAAATCCAATCTCCTGAAGTATTCTTGTTCAAACTAACTTTGGCATTGCAGCATAGATAGCTGCTACTGGAAGCTGACAAAATCTGTTTAAAAGCCCAGCTCTTCCTTAAAAAGCAAAACAAAGCCTTTTTACAATATTTATGATCTTTTTAAATAGTTTTTTTTTTTATTATCTTTATACGGATAACTGATCTATGGTTTTTAACATTGGTGTTGCTCAGAATCTTGCTTTTATTTAGGCAACAAATAGCCACAAAAGTTTTTATGACATGAGTGAGAAGAGTTGAGAAGAACTTTACGCTGTGAAAATGTAAAGCAATGATTTAAAAGAAGCTAGTGCTTATTGTGCGCTTGTTGCAAAGAACCACAATGTTACCATATGTCTGACAAAAAAAGGATTTCATTTTCTTGACTTCCTGACAGAGAAAATATGTCTGCATGTTTCATCAGGGCTACAAACACCAAGCTGAGGTACAGTTGTTGCAAGCAAAACCAGACCATTTTCTTTCAGTACCTTGGTCTTGCCTAAAGGCAGTGCTGGAGTTGCTGACACAGGTACCGTCAGAGGCGGACACCTGAATGTCGTATGCTTGGCCACAGACCAGGTGACTCAAAGTGCAGTTAGAGGCGGAGCTGCTGCAGGTGATTGCCGGACCGTTGCTGATAGCCTTTACATCGTAGCTCACAGCGTTGGCGGTGTGGGTCCAGAACACCTGAGCTGCTCCATCACTGCACATCACCAGGCTTGTCACGTTAGATGGAGGGCATGGCTCTGAAGAATGAAGCAGAAACAACTTAAGTTATCATCAACTTAAGTTATCATGAAAGAAACTATCAATTCTTTAAATAAACCTTTGTTGAGATTAATTTTTTTATGAATGTAATCTCATAAATTGATTCATTGTTTGTGCTGGTCAATTGTTACCTGTTTTTAGAGAGAGAGCACTACTCTGTTGACCTGTGCAGGTGTTATCAGCTCCTGCAACGCTGATGTTGTAAATTTCTCCACAGCGAAGCCCAGAAAGATTGCAAGAAGTGCTGTTGGTTGTGCACTCAGCCCTGTGACCTGCACTGCTCTCAGCCACAGCAATGTAATTTTTGGCATTGCCACTAGGAGTCCACAACACAGGGAGAGGATCTGGAGCACACCTGTGCACAGTTCTGACATTGGTGGGAGGACATGGCACTGAAGGACAACAAAAAGACAGAATTAAAGATAGGCGTTCAACAAAGTCCTACTGCCAGATCCCTGTCCCTTTTGTTGGGTTCTCTTACATGTTTGCACAGTGACCTGTGAACTTGGCAGACTGAAGCATGTCCCAGTGAAGGAGAAAACTGTCACTGTGTACGAGCTTCCGCACAGCAGACCTCCTATGGTGCAATGGGTTTCTGTGGAGTTACAGAATCTAGTCTGATCTATTCCACTGGAGATGACGGTGGTGTAGTTCTCTGCAGGAACTGAGACGTTCCATGTAATAGTCAACTCATTTGTACCACAGCTGACACTGGTCCTCACATCTTCAGGACCACATGGCACTGAAACAAGAAGATGCGCAACATCATACAAAAGTCTTGTCATCTTTTTTATTTCTTTCATATTTTGCATAAAAGTTTTTACATAGTTGACCAACAGTTGCATTACCGGTATCCATGCTGACATTTGTTGAGGTGGACAGACAGTTTCCATCGGTGTAGGTGACACTGACGTTGTATGTCTTTCCACAAGGCACAGCTGGGATGTAGCAGCTGTTGGCTGTGTTGCTACTACAGTTAAGTGTATCCCCACTCTGATCCTCTATTGTTGCAGTGTATAAACCCGGCATCTGTTGGTTCTGCCAGACAATCACAGCATGATTGGCGTTGCAGTCTCTGGATACCTCAATATTTGCTGGAGGGCAGGGTCCTGGAGAAAATGGTTCAAATGATGCTGGAAAGTTCTATATTTCATGTAAAAATTGCCAAATTAATCTTTTTTTAACTTTGTCTTGACCAGACACTAACTTACCTGCCATAAAAATGGCTTCTTGACTTTCTGTGCTGTTGCACATGAGGTTGGTACCAATAACTTTGGCTGTGTAATTCTGTCCACATCTCAAGCCTTTAATCAAACAGTTGGTGCCCAATGAGTAGCAGTAGTATGAGTTTCCAGTTGCATCTTCAACAATAGCAAAATAAAGTAATGCCCCAGAGCTCTGCATCCAGTAAACTTGGGCAGAATCTTGGCTGCACGACGTTGATACGGAGACATTGGTGGGAGTGCAAGGAACTGCAGAGAGACAGAGAAAACTTTGTGTCAATAAACAACATCTCAAGAACTCTAACTCACTGTAGATCAATTACTCTTATAAAGAGTTCATACCAGTTTGAGCAGATTCTCCCAGCACCTCTTCGGTGGAGCAGCCATCATTAGAGGCAACAATCCAGACACTAAATTGTTCACCGCACGGCACACCGGCGATTGTACAGTTATTGCTCGTAGAGGAACAGTTGTAGTTTTGCCCATTGTTCCCCTCAGCGTTTACAGTGTACGAAAGAGCTCCTGTAGATGAGTCCCAGTTTGTGACAAGCTTGTCAGAGTTGCAGTCAGCTGTTGTCCTTATGTTTGTTGGTAAACAAGGAGCTTTAAGAAGAAATTGGGCATTAGGAATGGTTATACATGAAGGAACTCAATTAGCCTCTTTGGCTATAACAAAGGGCACAGTGGAGCGCAGATGCTCGCAATACAACACAGTTTAAGTGAGATGAAACAAAACCTACTTACAGGTTTGGGCAAGCTTTGGTGTGCTGACTTGGCTGTTGCACCCAGAGCTGACAGCGTACACTGTGAATTTGTAGAACTGACCACACTCAGTATCTGTGAAGTAACATGCACTGTCCATCGTCTTACACTGTGTTATTGTGCCAGTGTTGTCTTCAGCCTCAGCCACATAGTAGAGGGTGTTGTTGGTGTGCTGCCAGCTGAAAGTGATGACGTTGGAGGAGCAATCATGTTGAGTCTCAGTTAAAGCTGGAGCACATGGGACTGCAGGGGTAACAGGAAGAGTGAGACATTAAGGAAACATTGCTGTAGAGGAAATACATTGTAGTGCATTACTGTGCGTGCAAGTGTACAAGATGATAGTGTGCCCAGTATTGCTTTGTGGAGCTTAGGTATGGATATAAAGAGAAAAGAAGAGGAACTCCTGGAAAGAACAGAAATATGGATACTAGGTGGGATTCTTGGAGTATTGCTCAAGGATAGACGGCGAAACGACGACATCAGAAGAACGCTTGGCGTGGCTTGTTTCACGGATAAGATACAGGAATCAAGAGTGAGATGATATGGACACATGCACATCAAAGATGACAACATTAAATGCAGAAGTTTTTGATCAACAAAGCAGGGGACAGCAGAAGAAGAGGTGGATGGATATTATCCAGCAGGATATTAAGACATTTCATCTCACAACAGATGATACACAAAACAGAGCAAAAATGGAGGAGAATCCATGTGGCTGACCCTGCTCCAAAAAGAGCAGGACCTACACTTCAGCCTGAAGGGGAGAGAGCAAGAGAGATTTGCATTGAATATGTAAAAGTCATTGGCTGCATGGGGATAAATAGATTGTATATTTATCACTTCATAAGACAAGCTTATGTATGTTCTGGGTTTATATGCATGTTAATACATCAGTTATCCAAGTGGACACAAATGTAACTCCTTCACTTTGTCACTTTTCAGACTAATACCTGTAGGTGACCTTTCAAGATCACTTTCTAACTTTAATACAAGACTTATGATTGAGTGGTATTGGATGGCAGGTGTTGATGTCTGATCAAAGTGTTTGTTACACTGCTCAGCTTAAGAACAAGTACAGAATGTTGCGTGACGAGCCTTAGCTGCTTCCCACAGGGCAGTTTTGAGGAAGCATTAGGAAAGTATATAGGTGTGTGTGCCACAGTGTGATGTAAAACGAGAAGGTGTTTTCATGCATACACATATAATACAAATGGTTAATGGCAGGTTAACACAATCCATGTTGGTTTTCATGGCTGCAGGTGCTGCTCTCACCTGTCTCGAAAATGGAGGTGATGTTGGAGGTGCTTTCACAGTCGGCAGAGATTGCGGTCACTTGGACCTGGTACTTCTCACCACATCTCAGCATAAGAATCTGGCAGCTAGTGGAGGTAGAAGTGCAGTTTAGAGAGTTACCAGTGCCATCAACAGCTGTGGCCCTGTACATTTTGGCTCCAAACACCACATCCCAAGAAGCTGTCACTGTGCTTTGGGAGCAGCTGTAGTCCGTCGAAACTGTTGTTACTCCATTAATTGCTGAGGGGAAAAAAGTTTGGAACACGTTAAAACTGGAAATAATTGTTGAACTTGAAAAAGAAAAAGTCTCGTTAACAGATCATACTAATATTTATTCATTAATAAACAAGTTGTACTATTGCAGAATACTGTATCTTCTGATAAATCTCACATAAACTGTTTTGGATATTTTAGTTTTTCAGAACAGGTTAAGGAAAAGTCTCGTAATTTTTGAAGTGGTGTTTTGCCAAATAGCATCATACAAATGTGTTGAAGTTTATTGTTAGCTCATACAAGGTTCATTTTTGTGAAACATTTGTTTTCTAAACCTGAAAAGGAATGAACAACAAGCCCTCATTTGGCTAGCCTTTAGCCTAGTGGACAAGGACTATTGTCATTTTCTCAACACTGTTCGCTCTGACTGATTCAATTAAATTCAGTTCAGTTTCTTATATACAGTAGTGCCAAGTTACAACATAATTCATCTCGGGGCACTGAACAGAAACATCCATATATAAAAATAACAAGTTAACAAAAACATTCATAAAAATAATAATTTAACACTATTTATCTGAGGAGCAGGCTGCTTTGAGTTTAACTCCATTGCAGAACTCTCATCTTGAGCAAGCATGAAGGCGACAGTGGAAAGGAAAAACTCCCTCATTAGCAGAACCAGGCTCAGGACAAGCGGTCATCTGCTTCAACCGGCTGCGTTTGGTAGGAACAGATACACAATGGCAGGTCAAGAATCACATGTGAAGATAGAAATAGTATCAAATGAAAACTATTCAATTTTAGCAAAACATTTAAGGAAATGAGGTCAATTTGTTCTCCAAGAGTCTAAGCCTATAGCAGCATAACAAGCCAACCTAATTATATTATTTATCAAAAAGGAACGTCTTAAGCCCAGTCTTAAAACTGGACAATGCGTCCATGTTTGACTGATGTCACGGCTGATAAGGTAACTAATGAAGACAGAACACCTCTTCAGAAATTATCAGACCATCACATTAATATCAAGAGTGGTTGAACTGTCTTGACTTTGCTGACCTGAACCTTTTTCACTCTGGAACCTAATTACGCTGAACAATCAACATTTCTTTCAGCTTTGTTGCATTTCCACTTATGTCTGAAGGTGCAGGGTAGATTAGGCAAATGTACTCGACTGATATATGTTACAGCGGACGCAAACGCAACTTAGATCCAAAATGAGACAGGAAAAACAATAAAATTTGTGGGTGAATCGATAAGACTGTCCTTCAAAACGCTAACAAGAATTATCTTTATAACTGGTTGTACATGTAACAGGGACTGTTATCAAAGGATGAACTGAATCAACAACAAACAGAAGAGTTAAATGAAGTCAGAGATTGTGATCCTTTACATAAATACTCACTAGAAGTAGTATATTTAATATTAGAGGGCTCCCCAGGATCCAAAAAGGCATTTACTGATGAAACTCCCACTGTAAAGGTGGAGCAGGGTTCCAGATTACTGATATCCATAGAGGTGGCTTGTACTGTTTTGATGACCGGGGCCAGGTTGGGGATGCTGTTGTCCGTCACACTAACTTGGTAAAGCAGGACTTTGTTCACAGGGTTCCATGTCACTCGAGCTGTGCTCTTTCCTGTTGCTACCAGAGCCACACCAGTCGGCGGCTGCACCACTATCAGTAATAAAAAACAGTTTGCCGTCATTTACACATTGATACACTTGCTTGAAGAAAAAAAAAAATCACCTTACATGCACTTACAGGTCAAAATTGTCCTTATGTTACTTTTGGCGCCTCTTCCTGCACAGTTGGAGGAGTAAACGTAACACGCGTATGTTGTAGAGGGAGTCAGGCCGTCCACCTGACCACTGGTGTTTGTGAAGGTTTGATTGTAAACCCTTGCTGTAGAAGTCATTGTCTCCTCGACAAACAAGATGTAGCTGTCCGCCCCCGTCACGTTGGACCACTCAAACTTTATAGACGTGCTCGAAATAGCTTTGGAAAATGTGAATTGAGACGTAGCAGGCACTGTGAAGATGGGAGAGAAGGAGTTCAGGATCATTGTCAGCTTTATTCAACTCTACCTGGTCACGTTTCATTCACATTTCTTCACCTGTCATGGACATTCTGGTAGCTGTGCACAAGGGGGTGTACAAAATCTCAAAGGCCTTCACTGTGACTTGGTAAAGTTGTCCCGATCTTAACCCCTGCACCACCCTCTGAGTATTGGGGGCTGCCTGCATCATTATGATTGGGGGGACACTTGTGGAGTTCACGACTCTCAAGTCCAAAAGATAAACTGAAGCTCTGGGGTAGCTGCTCCATTCCACGTTCAGCGTAGATGCTGAGGGAGACGTCAGTGTCAAGATGGTGCATCCTAAAAATGAGAGCGAAGAAACATTTCATAGGTTTAAAAAAAAAAAAAAGTCTGTAAGCTCAATCATCCAGGTAGATACTGTAACAACAAAATGGTTAAATCATGTCATCTGGGCCAGTTTCTTTAAGTGAGAAACGTTTCGTCTCCCATCCAGAAAACTTTGTCAGTCTGCGGCCTGCCAGCCAGATGTGACCCATAGTTAGCCTTCATTGCTCAAACCATCCTCCTGTGGAATCTCAGAAATTGTTTTTTAACACATGCAAACAGGGCCCACCTGTCCAAAACAATCAATCTTCATGTATAACAATCAAATGTTTTAGGCCAGCTGGCCAAACTTCCATACGTTTCTGTGCACAAGGGAGACAAGAGCTGCAATTTCTGTAGTGAATTAAAAAAAATATGAATGAAACTAAACTCCAAGGTCATTGAACTTGTAATGCTGCACTTCTTGATATTATCTGTTAATTTTTTTATCTTCAAACCATTTAATCTTCTGTAAGAATACACATTTTCATTAATTTTATTGTTCTGACTCCAGTTAAACAATTTCCGTAGAGTTTTATTCTCAGAGGCATGCCTATGTATCTTGAACACTGTACACTTTAATATTTAGTGTAATTATTTATGTTTTGTCAAATTTCTTTAGTTATTGAGATCTAAATCTCAATCTCTGCAGGGTTTAATTCACTGTGTGGAACACTATATATAAATATACAGTATATGTATATACAGTATATTATATATATATATATATATATATATATATATATATATATATATACAGTATATATATA